>JAPYYV010028452.1:0-10950 GCA_030522625.1 Copidosoma aretas
TTTTTTGTTTTTTTGTGTGCCCAACCAGTAAGCCGAGTCGTTGACATTAATTTTTCTCGTCCGCTTTTTTCGCACACCCGCTGGTTCAACGAACCGCAGCAGCAGAGAGGAGCTTTGTAGTGAATCATCGATCTCGCGGCGGCGTCGTCGGTCCGCGATTCGATGCAAATGCGCTTTTTTCCGCAAAAATGAGACACGAGCCGGGGAGCGCGAGCGACAAATGCGAGGACACGATGTATTTATTAGCGGGCGTCGGGTTGCTCGATGGTCCAGCAATACCGATACAGGGACGCGCGTACGTATGTACACACATACGAGCGGCGGCGGCGTCTTGGAGCGTGACGCGGCTCGTCCGGGACGGAACGATCGCTCAATTCGGAGGCATCAATCACACGGCCGGTGCGTTCTCCCCCCCACCCCCCCCCCCTCGCCCTTTTATTCTTTACCCGCGCACTGATGCACCGATGGCCGTAACTCCCGATGTAAGGAAGAGCGTCCTTTGCGACTCGTTCGATATCCTTTTTGTGCGCCTCTTCCTTCCTTCCTTACGATTCTTTTTCCGAGGGTGTATACCTCGCTGGCCGACTCCCATTCAACAGACACTGCTCACATTTTACAGTTTCAATTGCAGCTCAACGCAACGTTGACGCCAAATTTGGAGGAAAAAAAAAAAACCCACTAAATTGAAACCTCTTAGCGCAGGTGTGTCGAATGGAGGAAGGCACTCTTGCATTCGGCACCGCATGTAGGAGCTAACGGTAAAAATCAAAATTAAAAGAAAAAAACGCGAATAAACTCCCCCGGAACTTTTTGACGAAAGATCGTCGTTGGCCGGGCGAGTACGCGGCATGGGCGCGTTCCTCTTGCATCGCCACTCCGCGGAGCGGGACGATCGCGAGGAGGGAGCCGCGCTCCGTCTCGCTCCTTCGGCCAATCCCCGTTCGTACGCTCGTCTCTTCGCCTCTGCGGGCTCGCGCAAAAGAAGAACGGGACGGGACGAGAGAAGAGAGCGTCAGGCGGAGGAGAGGGCAGGATAGCAAGAAAGAGATCCGCATACAGCCCCGGCAGTAACGTCGAGCAGCGGACGCTAATAACAGAGCGTGCCGGCTGCCCATAGGCCCTCTTCTTCTTCTTCCTCTTCCACGGCAGTGAAACGAGACCAAACAAAAATCCTGCGCTCCTTTTCCCTCTCTCTCTCTCTCTCCCTTTCTCCTCGTTCCCCGCTCCGTGCATGCCTCGGGATTATTATGGCGGACCGAGACGCGAGCTGCGATGGAGAGGAAAAGGAGGCCTCGCGAGTACATCAGCGAGGAAAAGGGAGAATTTTCATTAGCTCCGGGGACATTGGACAGCGAGCCGTGATGGTTGCGTGCAGTGCGCGTGATGTGTAATGTAGGCGGTGACGAGCGTGAAGATTTCAATGGGCCCTCGTGCTCTGTATATATATCCAGCGGCGCCGACAAAAAGACTCGGAGCGATGCGAATTTTCTTCCTTGCCATATGTAAATGTTTGCGGCGTCAAACGCTTTTTACATTTCCTTCATCATCGTATTCGTTCACAGCTTCGACATGAGTGAACAGAGTAAACGAATGTAGATACAAGTTGATAAAAAAAATGTGATTTCAGTTGAATGGAATGAAAGAGATGAGATCTTTCGCAGCTCATATTCGGCGTGATTACAGTAAGGGCTTTGCTGTCCTATTTACAGACGATTGGAAGAGAACAGGGGTAATCACTTCGTGAGAGACTGTACGAAGATAACGGACTACGCCAGCTGACGTTCCCCATCTCGCACGACGTTAACATTCGAACATATCGGCGCTACTTCATCACTTTAATTTCTCAAGTCTGTTTGAATTAATTCTAATTAACCGGCTCGATCGAACAAAAAGACCAATACTGCATGCAGAGTCCCGCAAAGGTTCTAACCTCGCGCGACGTGGGAAATTCGCGAGCGAGCACGCACGCGAGAGGCGAGCGCGAACGACCGCGCTATTATCGTCCACATACTTGGGCACTCGCAGGCCGCGCTTTTATTACGCGCAGCCTATACCCGCACGTGAGTATAAGTACCCGAGCGCGTTTCTGCCTCGCTTTTCTCTCTCTCTCTCTCTCTCTCTCTCTCTCTCCTTTCTCGCACGGAGGATGAACGCAGCGAGGAGAGGCGACGGCTCTCGACCTTCACGTGGTGCACGCACCGCTGCCCTCAGGTGGTAACGAAGAAGGAGAAGAGGAAGAACATCAGCTCCATACAGAGGAGAGGAAGGCCATACAGCCGCTGCTAACCACCGAGTCTCGCTCGGGGAAGAACGGCCGTGGCTGCAATGAAGATTTTAACCGGTGTGCGCGTTCTCGTTTCGTTGCTCGGGGTGGTACCCATTTCTTGTTTTCTTCCGTCTCCTCCCACACCTTCACCTCTTCCCTCTCGCTCTTTGTACCCTTTTTTGTTCCAGCCCCGCAGGATTTATCGAGGCCGCTTCGTATATACAGTACAACAGACGGAGCCGCGGCTGTGGAGAAGAGGGATCGCGGCGCGAAGTTTTATTAGTCCCGCAGCCAGGAACCGCGGGGGTAAACAAACGCGGCCGGATTTACGGCCCCGTGATTTCTCCATCATCGGCCGAGCCTCGGTCGGTCGATCATTTTCCGAAATTGTCAAGCGGGACTCGCCGCGACTTTCCTGCGCGCCCGTACGGGGTATAGAGTTTTACGGGCATCGAGTCCGAAACGCGCCCGCCCACCGCCCGAAAGGGGTCAAACACGCACGTGCAGTTCGCATCACGCGATATCGCCCCACACCATGATACACGCACCCCGAGCGACGAGTCGGGAACGACTCGATGGGGAGAGCGGCAGACGGTGGCGGCAGGTGTCCGGCCCGCCATTGGCCGTCAGCTCGCAAGCATGGCCGGCTCCTTTCCTTCCGCCCCGTGTATGTAACAACCGCAGCGCGTGGACCCTCGCGCGCCGCCGTCGGCTCGAGGGCTGGGAATCCGCCGCCGCCTGGCCCCACGCTCGTGGACGACGGGACGACGTTAATTTGGGGAGGAAGGAGAGAGAGAGGCGGGCCAAGTTTATCAGCGGCAGACCGACTGCACTATACCTGTGCACAGCTGACACGATGAAATTTCTCCTCGCCGCGGATGCAGTTTGCGAATTGATGAAGAGGCCCTCCGTCAGCGAACCATCACCGCCGCGGGACGCGAAAAACCGACGGGGCGGACGTAAGGTCAAGCGCGCGTATACGTTAGATCGCGCTCCCCGCACGGCGCAAGGACTCGTGCTAACGGCGGCGGACCCCCCGACGGGAATATTTAATTACAAGCTTCGGTAGTCGGGAGGAGGAGGCGCGTTTTATCCCCGCTCCCCCGGTTCCGCGCGTTTCTCGAAAAGGGAGGGAGAGCGCGCGCGCGCATGGGATGCTGTTCACCTCGCGCGCGGACGTTCGTAATTGCTCTCCGCGGCCTCGGCAATTACACGGATCCGCGATTCCCTCCTCGCCGCGCGGCGCGGGGACGCGGGGAAAAAATTAGAGGGGCGCACGGGGGGAGGGAGATCCGTGCACGGCGGGGGGGGGGGGGCCGGGGGGGGGAGGAGAAGAAAGGGGGCGTCGATCTCGCGCTCGGGGAGATGTGTGTGCAGTCCAGCAATTTGCGACGACTGGCTCCTGGCGCTTTCGGGATCGCGCGAGTCGGGGGCCTCCTCGTCTCGGCTGCGATCGCCGGATGGGACTTTTTTTTACCATCTGTATCCGGGGGGTCGTTCGGTTCGACACTGCGATATCGAGACAGGTATTGGAAATGTCTTGACGGGGTACAGTATTGTCTTGGTGTTGGACGAGGAGATATTACATTGGTATATTTATCGAGTATATAATGGGTAAAGGAAAACGTAGATGTTGCGGGTGTATTCTTAAATTCTATAGAAAGAATTTAACGTCGAACAGTTGGGATGTTAAATTAGAGACGCGTGCGGTAACAATGATAGTGATGATTAACATTCCAGTCGTACAGAGTATATACATATAGGATAAATGTGAAATCGCCAAGAGATAACGTCCAAAAGCGCGTATACGAGGACACGTCGCAGAGAAAAAAGGTACTCAACCCATCAGTCCGAAACTATAATAACTTCGTGACTAAACGGAGGCCTTGGGGAAAGGAGGGAGAGAGAGGGCAAAAAAGTAACGAGATGGATAGAGGAGTCGGAGCCAAATGAGACGGAACACTGGGTCAGGCAAAAAGAGATATACGGAGCGAGAGAGCATCGAGTCCAGGGGAGAGAGAAACAAGAAAGGAAAGGAGGAGGAAGAATAGTGGACGACGCTCGCTCGGCTTTCTATAAATCATCCCGGTCCCTCAAATCCCGCGGACCCTGCACCTTTACGAGCCTTCGAACTTATACACGTGTATAACATATATGTACATTCGCGCGCACACACGCATACAAGCTATCCTCTGCCTCTCCCGCGATTACCTTGCCTGCTGCTCCTCCTTTTTTTTCCCCAACTTCGCTCGCTCCTCCTCATCTTCCCCGTCGCCGCGGACTCGGCCGCGCGACTTCTTTGTATTTAACGGCAGCGAAACTAACTTTTTTAACGACGGGACAAAGTTGTGCTTTTACGAGGGGGGAGGAGCGGGAGGATCGAAATTCAGGGAACTACAAAACGCGCGGGACGACTTCGGCCCCGGATTGATACACAAAGTTTCTTTTCCCGCGGCCGCCGGCGGGGCTCGGTTATTACGGCTCGCGGGAGATGAGCGATAAAACGCCGTTTCTGTCCCCCCCTCCCGCGACTCTTTACTCTCGAAGGGCACGTGCGATCGCGCGGTAGAGGGCGCATGATTTATTTCGCGGGGAAATGCGCCCGGTGGCATTGCGGTGCACGAATCGCATGCGGCGGTGGCGTTGGAAAGGTCGCCGAAATGCTCGAGCGGAACGTGCAAAAACGTTTGGATAATTTGTTTCGACCAATGGTTGAGCGCAACATTCGTTTACTTATTTTTCGAAGCCCTCGGAACAGACGAAACAAACATGTGCCTCGTATTCAGCCGCAAAAAAGACCAAAAGCTGCAGTAGTTGCAAAATGAAAATTGTATGGTCGCCAGTATTAGAGACTGCTATACGAGAGAATGGAGCCGAGTCGGGGAGTAATGGCGGCTCGTATCGCGGCGTGCGCGCCTGCAGAAAATCTGATTAGAGCCGAACAACGACGACGACGACAACGACGACGACCTGTAGTTGTTACACCGCACGAAGAGAGGGTGCGTGCACAGCGCGGAGACGGAGGAGGCTATGGCCCGCAATTGCGTTTTTATCTTATCGCGTCTCTCGAACTCGGTCTGCGTTTTGCCGCGTGTCCACATCGCACGTTGCACG
The DNA here is from genome assembly GCA_030522625.1 of Copidosoma aretas. Classification (NCBI taxonomy): domain Eukaryota; kingdom Metazoa; phylum Arthropoda; class Insecta; order Hymenoptera; family Encyrtidae; genus Copidosoma; species Copidosoma aretas. The sequence goes on from JAPYYV010028452.1 coordinate 5,381, forward strand.
GCACACGCGCAGGTTGCGAACGAGCGTTTCTCTCGCGATCTGATTCCTGCGACGACAATCGATATGACGTGGGTGCAGCGGCTTTTTTTTCCTGCGCTCGCTCCTCGAGGGCTCTCGCACCGTGTTGCGTCTTTTTTTCCTTTTCGTACCGAACTGGCTCCGATTCGTGTATTTACATCCGGGTGTTTCTCGAATGAAATACATATTTCGCGACACCGGGCTCTCGACGCCGAGATCTCGTTGTCGGCCTTGATGAATTATTCAGCCGCGTCGCAAGCTGCGTTTGATATTTCGCTGGTTTCTTTTGAAATGATACTTTTGAGCCTCCTGTCCGAAGAAGTGTCGCGATTGATAATAATAAGGCTGTATTTATCGTTTGCCGCAAAAAAAAAAAAAAAAAAAAATTTTTATCGATGCGGAAATAATTTTCAGCGACCACGGCATCGTTTGTCGCAACAACAGGCTTCTCATAACGATAACCAGCACCGTCGAGGAACAAAATGTTTTTGAAAAAACTCCTAACCGGTAGATTCGTCGGAACCGCGCACGCACTGCGCGTACAGCTCCGCTGAAAATTTCACGCGAAAGGGAGATGGACGGCTCAGCGGCGGCGGCAATATCGCGAGCTTTTCGGTATAGGTAGTAATGCAAAGAGTAATCAACATTCCTGTTTTAATTACGGGGAGCAGCGGAGAGTCCCGTTGTTGTTGTTGTTGTTGCGTCGTCCCTCTCCACAGCGGCACCACGTGCCGTTAGCTGACAGCTCGCCGCTGCTGCTCTTTCACTGCAATTTGCATCAGCCTACTTTACCTCCGACTGCATGATTCACTGGATTCGCGTAATTTTTAAAATCAAACGAATTAATTTAGTCTGTAACGACAACAACAACAACAACAACAGCGCTTCGAGCGAATTATACCCGTCGTAAATTATAAATTAATCAAACTTTCCCCGCGTATATGATATTAATACACCGGGCAATGCACGAAAATCAACATCCAACTGCATCAACGATGCTGCAAGTTAAAAAGCCGCAGCAACGACAAAAAGCCACGAGCCTACAATTTTTTTTATCGGAGGGCGCTCGCGGGTCAGGGACCCGGAAAATTCGGCGCATCCCGTTCGGATGTCCGCGTGTGCGCGCAGCCGTGCGCCCGCCTCCGTCGGTACACACATATACGCAGAGCTGCAGACAGGACGTGCGCTCGGCTGGGCCGCGCGTACGCGTCGCCGGCCATCATACCGACCTCCTCCCCAACCCCCGCGAATGATCCGCAACACCAGCCTCCTGAATGTCCTCTCGCCACACCTCGTTGACTTTTCCGAAACGGCGATGCGCACCGGCAGACTGTGCCGGCGATGATTTTAGCCCTGGATCGGCTCTCCCGCAACGCGCCGAGCGTCACGTCCGACGGTTGCATACAGGTGTACGTACCGCACGCCCCGTTTCTATCGTTATCGCGCGCGCGTGGCCGAAAAGAGAGCGAGGGAACAAAACACGCAGCCGCGCATAAGCACTGCTGGCTGGTTGGTCGGCTCGGGTTTTTTTTTGGGGGGGGGGGGCTGGGGAGAGCTTTCATTTCGTTTGTTCTTGTTTCGAACAACGAACGCCCCGCGCTCCATTGTGTCGAGGAGGGGCTTTCATTCGGGGCGCAGTTTTCACGCGAATTGAAAATATTGCGCGCCAGTGGAGATATGGGCTCGCGCTTTTATTGCGATTCGGGGTGGAGGGGGTTAGCGTGGCACATTTTCCGCGTTTCGCGCGTTTTCGGGCTCCCTCGGGTGACGTATTGTGGACACTGGCTGGCTGTTTCGCAAATGCGTTTCGTTGCTTTTGCGCGCGAGCGCGGGGCAAAAAATGCTGATGATTCGAGGGGGAGTTGGTTTTTTTTCCTTTTTTACTTTTGTTCGGCTTTCCATGCGATGGTTGTTTTTTTTTGCACGGCACATTTTTTCCCATCCGTATGTAATTCGATGATTTTTTTGCTCGCCTCGAATTTCACGGTATTATAAATCTTTTCATGGCTCATGAACACAAGAGCTTTGTTGCAAAAAAGTTTCAGAAAAGTCGACTAACTCGTTCTTGTAATCGTTATAAATTCGACAGAGACACGACGGCAGTCAGCATACGGAGGAACACAGACAAAATCTTGATGATTACGGTGCATGACGGAAGCAGGCAAGAACCCACGCAATTAGCGGCCGTGCACGCAACGTCCGCAAAACTTTGAAGAAAAAACGAAAAAAATCTAGCCCCCTCTGGAAAATGAAACCCACAAACCCCAAGTATATGCAGCACTCACTCTCGCACCGCACGAATGAGCTTCGGAGGTACGTACACGTGTGTATTATAAAGGAATATGGGCTAGGCAGCGGTCGCGACGAATCATCGCGGACGGCCAACCGATAAAATACACATCCGCGATCAGCAGTCATGACGCGCGCGCCAGCCAAACGTATATACTCATGTACGGCGCTGAAAGTCACGGTGTGGGCGAAGGGAGGACGGAGACGCAAGAGAAGGGGGGGGGGGAGGGGGAGGTCGGTCAGCGCGAGGGGAGGGGTGGGGGTCGGTTCCATTTTGTTTCTCTGGCGGCGTGCGGCGGTGCGATAGCGGCGGCACTCTGTCAGAGCGTGACGTTATCGCGACACTCCTTCTCTTCTACTCTACTCCGTGTGTATGTATAGATGGATATTTATAAAAGCCGTCGTTGTAGCCACTATAAATATATACCGCACGGGGGCGCGAGCCTAGAGCAAAATCAAGGGGGGTGCACGAAAGTTGGTCCTTCTCCTCCCCGTTTAGCCACTACATCGTCCGTACGGAGGATATACTTTTGCCCCTCGGATAGGTGGGCCCCGGTAGAAAAGGTGCGCGGAGGTGCCGGGGCCGATAAGATTGCACCGAGAGTTAGAATTCTTAGGCATGCGATTGCGACTCGGGCGCCTTTTCGCACGACCGCCGCTGCTGCTGCTGCTGCTGCATCGATCGCCGTTCGGATAGTGGAGAAATATTGGGCTTGGGGGGAAATTATGCTTTGGGAGCAGGTACGTATCATAAAATATGCCCAAGTTTGTCGTTTCGTTTCGAAAAGCCCAATTGTGGCCGACGTTGTAACATATGATACAGTCGCATAATTTTAAATGCTAAAAAATGCATCAACGGATGAATTATATGAAACTCCGTACTTTCGTCGAGCGCGCGATGACGAATTTACGGAGCGCATGCAGGCCGTACGCGTAAGTAGACACGTGAAAAAATGTTTGAGGTCAGAAAGTACGCAGGCTAATAGAGTATTAACGCGGCACTGCGACGACGTCGTCGACGCAACTTTCCCCCTTCCCGTCAGCCCCGATCCAACGACAGCGCTCTGCCGCAGGAAGCAAACACACACCGGGACGAGCATAATACGCAGAGGTAGAAACTCGGGCTACGCTGTATTATATTATGTACACTGTTCGAGCTCTTTTTCGGCTCGACCCGTATGTGATTTCGGCGGGGGTGGGGAAGATCCCTCGGATCCGAGCAGGTATGCCGCAGCAGTACAACACGACGATGGCCGAGGAAGGAGCCCCCCTTCCTCCCTGTCTCGTTCTCGCATCTGACTTTTTTGCCAGCTGGCAGTCCGTTTGGCTCCGCAGCGGCAGATGATCTCCCGCGTGTGATTCTCCCTCTCCTCGTGTCATCCCTGCAGCCTATGCTTTCATCTTCTTTAGCCCTTCCATTACGACGCATCTTTTATCTCTCTCTCGCTCGCTCGCTAGCGCTCGTACAGCTCTCGACCTTTGTTTTTTTTCTTCATTTTCAATCCTTCTCCTCCTCTGCAGGCCGTGTTCGCAAAAAGAAGTCGCCGAGCAAAATACCACGTCGCCGTATCAGATTTTGCAGCGCGCCGCGCATCTGGTATTTCTGGGGCTATTTAAAAGAACATATTTCCAGCCCCGAAACGAACGACGAACTTAATACTCCGCGCACGATCTGGGTTAGGATAACTTTCAGGGATACCCGTTACACATACATACGTGTAACATACGCGCTAATCGCAACGGCCATCGATACGATTCATCCGCGGGGCATGAAAAATCATCGCCAGGTCCTCCCCCGCACTATCTCTCGCGGAGTTTTCATCCCGGCGGCTCTCGTCAGCGCGATGCATCACCCAACTCGGGCCGAACATGAAATTCTAATGGACCGTCGTCGCCCGCTCCCGGAGCTTCCTCCTCCGGCCCAAGATGCAAGATAGTCGCGCCCCGCCGTCCCCCGAGAGCTGAAATTCCAAATTCCGCGCGATAAAAAAAAGCCAGCCCCGGAGTTGCCGCCGCTGACCACATGGCGCCCCGCGACGAAACCCACACCCGCAGCTACTGCAGCCCCGAAGACTGGCCATCACCCTACCCCTCTCCTATACGTTATATTATATGTATAATACAAATGGTAAGGCGCGCACGATTTATCCCCTCGCGGCGCGGTCGCACTTCCGAGACGAATAAATTCCCCGGGAGAAGAAGCGGGGGGAGGCGTCACGCTCGCGCGCGTCGTCCCATAGTCTTTCGGCGGGCGCTCGCCTTATGCCCCTCCGGGGAATCGGCGCTAAAACCTCCCCGGGCCCGTGAGAATCGACTGTGTATACACGTCGGACGGCCAGCGCGGCCGGGGAAATCTCTTCGCGGTTTTGGTGTCGCGATGTTACACGTGTCAGATTCGCGTGCTTGCTTTTTTTTTTCGAGTTTTCCACGAACGCGGATACAGGCAGTCGGAAAAGTCAGAGATCCGTCAACGGATCGCCGACGACATATTTTCGAAGTAAGCCGAAGAGAACCCGGGGGCACAGAGGGAAATAAAAGGGACCGAAACTACAGGCAAGCGTACGGAGCGCAGAGTCCTCGCGGAGGGGGATACGTATCCTGAGCAACGATCGAGTATAGCCGTAAATACATCGGGGAGGCCCGGGCTGGGCGGCGGAGAGGGCCCGATGCAGCGGCCGAAAAAACGAGGCAGAGGGACACGCCCGTTCGCGCGTACAGGACGCTACACCGAATGCAGGAGAATCCCCGATTCGTATCGGCCCTCGGACGCGGCCGGTGGTAACGAGAGGCCCGTCAACGCGTCCGCCATCTCGTCGGGATCGCCCGGGCGGTGAAATGTTACTCGCGCTCGGTGGCGACGGTTGTGCGCGGATTTATATTCACATGGTACACGGGGAGATTCGCGCTTTACTCATCGTTGACCAAGATGATGGTCTAGTTGTATTCGCACAGTGTATTCGTACAACGAGCGTACATCCTTACACTGCGGATCGACAGAAAAAACATGATGAAACAGGAGTGTACATTTTTCGTACAAGTACACTCAAAGGGCCGGCGTCCGTTTGTTTTGCGGCCGATGGGGAAGCAACGGCGTCATTAGAGTGGCGTCGATAAATCAGGAGCGTCGGCCCGACCATACACCATACAACAACAACCTAATCGCGGCGTTCAAGCCATTGTCAACGGATTGATTTAACGCTCTCGCATCGACACTCGACTCTAAGGAGACGGCGAGCGATAAGATAGAAATCAAACGGACGAAC
>JAPYYV010028467.1:0-19603 GCA_030522625.1 Copidosoma aretas
TTCGAAGCGCACCTTGCCCCGCGGACCGCTGTTTGCCGAAGCAAGTTCAGCGACCGATGTCAAAAGTTCGCTGGCCGATGCTCCGAACCTTCGATTTTCGTCCCCCTCCCCCACTCTGCAGGCCACGCCGGAGCATCTCTGTTTGCGCGCTGCAGCAAATTCAGCGCGGCCTTATACATGTACCTTATACCCCCGAAATGAAGAAGAAGAACAAATCCCGGCCTCTCGACGCCGGCGAGCAAACACTCGGCCGCGCGTTTGCGTATTACTACGAGTCTTTTCGGGCGCGCCGCACGCCTGTCCGAGTCGATGTTCACGAGCGCGCCGGGGAGGAATCAAAAGCCCTGGGTGTGTACACCTCGTAGCATACATGTGTGCGCGCACGCGGCGCGACCCCCTGGCATAATAATCGAGGACTGTATTGTACCGATGCTCGGGCTTCCGTGCGGCGCGTTGCACAAGTGTAGGGTGTATTATGCGCGATGATAATACGTATGCTTCTCTCGGCGCGGTGTATACAATGTATTTTTGCTTCTTCGCGCAAGTATTACGTATTATATTGCGAGCGTAGGTATTGTACGTACGTTTTGTACGTACGTCGTGGTTGGGTCAATACGAGGAAGGAGACACGCGTGCGATTTGGGTCTGACGGTGGCGGTTGAGAGGGGATCGCTTACCGCGGTGTATATTTCATCGGGTGCTGCGTTGCGTTTTGATCGGACGGATGAGTTTGAGGTGTGCGAGGGGATATTACATTGTGTGCAGTTCTTTTTTATTGGTTGCCTGGTTCTGTAATCACCTAGAAGTCCACACCAAAACTTGACGTGACATTTACCAAGCGATTTTCGGTACTACAATGGAGAAGAGACTCTTTTAAGACTTTTTGTTCCGAGTCTTGAAAAAGCCCAGAGATCGCTCTCCCTAATCCCTATTACTACAGATTCAGCAGACAAACATAAATCCGCGTCAAACGGGATTGGTGCGAAACAGAATGTGTAGTTAACGATTTTCAATGGTGGATCTACCCATCCTTTACGTTTAATATAGAAATAATCGGTACACATTTTTAATCATCCATGAGCGGGAAAATTTTCCCAGAGAGAAAAAAAACGAACGAAAATTTGTACCGTTTGTTCGCAGGTCTGGTTCAAGAACCGACGTGCCAAATGGCGCAAACAGAAGCGCGAGGAGCAGGAGAGGCTGCGCAAATTGCAACTGGAGCAACGTTCCCGTTCCAGTTCCAATGGAAACAACAACAACAACAATAATAACAACAACAACAGTAACAGCATCAGCGGTGGCGGTGGTGTCATTAGTGGCAACGAAGTCGGGGTTGGCGTCGGGGTTAGTCAGATTCGCGTCGCCCATTTGGTCTCGGGCCGGCAAGTCCACAACCACACGGACCAGGACACCGACAGTTCGGATCTCGAAGTCGCGTAATACGGAAGCAACAGCAGCAGCAGCAGCAGCAGCAGCAGCGGCTATGTCAAGTAGATTATTGTTCACTATTATCATCATTTTTAATTCCAACGAAAACGTATCGCGCTTGTTAAATGTTTTTTCGACCATTGTTCGTTTGGATGATTTTTTCGACGAGAAGTTGGGATGGTCGAGATGGTGGTGTACTTTAGTGATGTACCATAGACTTTTGATGGTCGGTTGAATGATGTTTAATGGATTTTGCGAAGGCCAGTGTATTTCGTTGCTAATAATTCGTGAAACATCGTTAGCTCCGAGTACCTTCATTGTTTAAATGTGTAAATATGATGGTTTGTAAATATAATTTAACTTTGAGACGTCCTCGATTAAGATGCTGGGAAATCTTATTAATTTTAAAAAAGGTGAAAAACTGAGAAAACGCGGGAAACGCCTATAAATACATTCCATATAGTATTAAAAATTACTATCTCAACTATTGGCGCAGAATCAAAATGCATATTCAATTTAAATAATTATGTTCACACTTTATTGTCGAAACAGACGCGTGAGTCGTTTTTTGCAAATGATCTCTTGTCTAATAATAGACGAAACAGAAAAAGCGTGGAGTTGTATGGGGTAAACTATGGGGCACAGGGACAAATCCTCCGCATTCGACTGCAGTCATTAACAAAATAAACAAATAACAATCTTTACCTTTATAAAATGTTTGTCTTAGGATAATCAAGTATGAAAATAAAATGCAATACACGTGTGAATAAAAATTGTTATTAATTATTAAAATAAAATGATTGACGCGTTGGAGAATAATGTCGAATAGAAGGGATTTTTCGTCCGCGTGCAATTTTCCTTCGAGAGAGCCGTTCGTGGTTACATGTAAATACAAATTACACTGTAAATAAAAAAAAAACAAAAACTTTGTAAATACGATTGACCGTGTGTCGCATACAAGAATCGAGTGAATAAATTGTAGCCATGAGTATGAAAATCAACAAGTGTGATAGCAAATTTTTTTATATTTCCCGCTGTTGAAGAAGTATTAAAAATACACACAATAAACGAAGCAAACAGTACGACTTTCTCTTTCAGACATATTCAAATGAATAATGTGTACCTATTTAATAAACTGAATGAATCATACAATACTTGATTTTTGTTCCTCCATTAATTAATAATGATAAACGAAATAGCTAAAATTGAATAACTATAACTGTATTTTGTACCACTTTAGTTGTCACCATGATATATCCAAGTCCAAGCAGGTGAGTAGGTACTTACTTTTCAGATTCACCAACGTCAACAGAAAATTTCGCTCACTAACATTTTTCACGAAAAAATAATTTAACACACGCGTGTTAGGCTTTGTATTTCATCATCATGAGTCAAACTGTTGTATCGTAGCACTTTTTCAAGATTAGTATGAGAAATACAACGGGTCGAACTGGACGTGGTGTTCGAATTTAAATGTCGAGCGCGTTCGTTGAGTTTAACCATACGACGGCCTCCGTACTTACAACTCCTTCACTTTTCGGACCACCGATATTGTTTCAACCAAAATTCATCATCCTAAATTCATACTAGAATTATTGATATTATTGACATAGAGATATAAGAATATTAAGTCCTTGATATAATGTATATTATATTCTGAGGTGACGCCAGAGTAGTGAGAGAGAGAGAGCGCTGCGGCTTCAGAAATTTAATATTAAAGTTTCAATAAGAACGTTCATAATACATAGTTTTTCAATAATACTTTTACAGGATGTTTGTAATGACATTGCAATGTCGAATATAACATTTTAGATCTTTTCACTGCACAACTTTTCAGATATTTTATAATGAAAAAATCGCACTTGAACATCTACGCTTAAACATGTACGCGTGAACATGTACGCTTTTTAACTATTGAGCTTTCCAAAGTTTAAAACTCTTGTACAGCTACTTAAAGAAGTATTTGGAAAGAAGTATTTTGTAAGGCAGATCGAACTTCGCCTTAGTTTTCGCCAAGTTACGGCATCACTTGAAGAGAAATAAAAACAAATGTAAAAATGATACGTATTCTGTAAATTTTCAGTGCGCATACATACCTATGTATACATTCAATAACACTTGTATTCCACTTAGTTTTAGCTTAAAGAATGACGAATACGAAATTCTGTAAGCGTACCGAGCCAAAATAGCAGATAACACCACTGACATCATATTTTGTTTAATGGCATTTTAAATGTTCTTGATAGCTGGGTAGATAGAATTACTTTTCAGAATGTCCAGTCTCAACTTGGGCATTCGATGCATCACTTGTATGTTTATTGTAATACTTTCCCTTTTCGACGGAAAATTTTTCTGTCCAAACTATAATTCAATAAGGTAAAGAGTACACAGGGTAACAGCTCAGTTGCAGTATTTTATTTTATTCCTAACAACAGCCTTCAATAAACCAAATCAGACACAAATGGATTATAAGTCAGGAAGGAAATTGGTAAAAAAAAGATTGTACTATTTAGAAAACGATATGCAGTACGCCATCGATAGCGAATCGTTCCAACAGTGTAAACAATGCTTGGTGGAAAAATTCGTTCCGTGCAAAGATTACTGTGATACCAGGCATCGTAATCCATCATGCCAAATAGACCCCTCAAGAAACCTTCACGAAGAAAGACTGGACGAAAACTTTCGCGGTGAAATTCACGCGTTCGCAAGTCAAAGTGACGTTAACAGAGCCACGCAAATACTAAAAAGAGGAGCCAGTCCAGTTTGCAAAACCCGCTCCGGTTTGCCACCGATGTACTTTGCCATATTCAGTGGTTGCCCCCACATCGTCAAGCTTCTAATCGATTGGAGTAGCGATGTTGACGAGAAAATCCTCAACTCAGACGTGGAACAGTACATCTCGATACTCCACTTGGCCATATATCTGAATAAGCCGAAGGTAAATATTAATTTACAATCTTTTCAATCATTCGTTGCGAGGGGCCATTCGGTCCGTATGAAATCATTCGGATCTCCTTGACGAAATAATTCATAAATGTACGTAAACCATCGTCCAGCGAGTAAATATAATTTTTCGTAGGGTTGTCGTCAATTACACCATGACGTGGAACAAAATCATTTCGAAATCATTGAAAATTAAAATCTGAAATCACTCGGACCCCTCGTTACATTGCCCTTTTTTTTTTTTTTTTTTTTTTTTTTTTTTCTCACTTGTCTGGTTGTACAACAGCTCCTTCCCTCCGGCGCCGACGTTCACGCGCAAGTGTACCCAAAGTACACGGCGTTTCCCTTACTGGCCCACGGTGCCGGAGCCACCGATCGCACGCATCACTTCTCGCCGCTGTACTTGGCGGCGAGCTTGCGAAAAAGCGATGTCGTTCGTGTGCTGGTCAAGTACCGAGCTGACGTCAACCAGGGCAATTTGCTGACGGGCTTGAGGCCGATACACATCGCCGCTCTGAACTACGACGAGAGCGTTTTTCAATGCATCCTCAAGGGAAAAGCCGACGTCAACGCACTGACCCTCGGAGCAGAAACGCCGCTGCACCTTGCAATTTACGAAGACTGCAACAGCGGGAGGAACAGGAATTGCTGCGAGTGTCAGAAAACGCGTTTGGTTAACAGGAACGCCAGCCGGACCTGTCCGAATTCGAAGCAGAGGTACGCCACCCTGGACCTGTTGAAATACGGTGCGAAGGTCAACACCAGGAACACCATGGGCCATACGGCATTGCACGTAGCAACGAGATACGGTTGCAAACACCTGATCAAGAACCTGCTTGTCCACGGGGCTGACATTAACGCCACGGACAAATCGGGCCGGCAGCCTTTGGAAATCGAAGCGTCGAAGGATGAAATATGCTTCGAGATTGTCGAGCTTTTTTTGGTCTACGGGGCCCATTACGATTATCTTCTGATCGGCGATCGTTTCTCCCAGATGAAGGATCTGATGCGGGTGATCGTGCGGTATCGGGTCGCGAGACAGACGGCTGACTTGTCCAATCACGTGTACTGCGTTCCTGTTCCACCGGTCGATGCAGGTGAACCGAATAAGTTTAAAACGAAGTGTACGAGAGAATTGGAGAAGACCAGGTCGAAGAAATTGTTGGAGAGCGTGACTGTTTTGCAGTTTTTGCGCGCCAACAAGCAACATTTAGCGCATCTCGTGTCGAGACACAGGGCTAATGCTCTATTCAAAATACTGCCAGACATCGAGCGCCAATATCCGATCTATGGTCAAATGGTGTATCGGAATGTTTCCGTTGGACAAAGGTACGCGCCGGTGTTCAAAAAAGCCGTGACGTCGTTTGCAAGTGCTTTGAATCATCAATTGCCGACTGTGCCCTTGCAGAATATCATGTCGAATCTTGATTACGATGATATGAAAGTGTTGATTAGGATCGTCAACGATGTAAAAGCGAGGGGCTGTCAGCGTGATTCAAATGATTTAAATCACTGCTAAACCTTTAAATCCCTAAATTATCCATTAAAAACTCAATGATTCGTTGCAAAATTCAATTGGAAATTAATATTTTATACCTAAGGACATTTTCATTTGTTACTTAAACTCAAAAAATTAACTTTTGCCCATTAATTCATTGAGCCACATTAAATCACAATTAAGCATTTCTCATGCAAAAATCTATTCGGTCCGTCAGATAGATTATCAAAACATAAAACACATGTATTTTTTCTTTTTTTTCCTAGACAAAAAATGACGGAGATAGAGCACATCAAAGATCAGGAGTGGGAGGTGGTGACGTCAGAAATACGTAACATTCATGCACGATTTTATGACGGTCTTTCTGACGTCACCACCTCCCACTCCTGATCTTTGATGTGCTGTATCTCCGTCATTTTTTGTTTACGAGGAGAAAGAAAAAATACGTGTCTAATATGTTGTATGATAATCCATCTGACGGATCAAATATATTTTTTCATGAGAAATGCTAATTGAATCGATAATTGTTGGCACGTGTGTTTGTAAAATGAGATAAATATATATTATTTCTTCATAGGAATTCCTACATTCGTGAGCTGGCAGAGTCAAGGTCAAGTTAGAAATGAGTCTCTATAATATGTATAATCAAGTCGAAGTATCAGTCTCACATGTAACAGCTCATCGATGAAACTTGTTTTCGATTCGACGATGTTATAAAACACTATATACCTATATTTTTATGTAATACTGTACATAAAGCTTCGTAAAACGGCAAGTACATACGACTTGCAATTTTATTCGACCCGAAAAATTTTAACATATTTTAGAAAATAACCAATTCAATCGGTAAAGTTTGTACGATACGAGCTTTACCGAAATATTTGATTTTTCCTTCAATAAGGTTCTCCTGAATTAATCAAGCACGCGACTGTTGGATGAAATTTTGTTAATACTGTCGTGATTGAAAAACGGCTCGGAAAATCTACAGCAGATAAAATGCATGAAACTTTTAAAAAAAAAACTTTTGATTAAAAAAATAAAAAAAAAAAAAAAAAAAAAAAAAGTTAACGAAACCTCCATTCACCATCGATTGAACACCGTCCCGCTTATTTCCCTACTTTTCTCTTTCCCTCGAGTGCGAAAACATGCAAGTACTTATCTCCAAGCAGGCCAAGAATCAAAAACACACCCAGTGATCTCCCAATAACCGCACCGGCCACAATTCGCGCAGCGGCACGCGAACGAGCGCTCGCTTTCCCATATAAGCACATAATGAAGCTCCCCGCTGCGAAGAGCCGCGTATAGGATGGAGAGGCTGCGCGAAGAGCTCTTCCGGCTTAATTCGGGCTTTCTCCCCGCCCCCCCCCCCCCCCCCCCCCCCCCCCCCGCGCCCCCCCCCCCCCCCCCCCCCCCCCCCCCCCCCCCCGGCGCAACGAATCGGACGCCGTTCCCTCCGCCGCAGCGAACGAAAAGAGACGGAGCGTGTTCGCCGCGCCAAAAGTCATTGTCGTCTAATGAGGTGCATGCGCCGCTTAGAATTTAGCTTTGGGCTTGACTGCTCGGGTTGGCCAACTTCAGCGGGAGACGAGAGTTGGCTCGAGCGAGCTGGCCGTCGCGGTTGTTATTTTGGTACACGTATAATTATGATTATTGTAACGCGTCGACTCAAAAGTACCGCAGGGAATCAGTTGGGCGTCTCCTCGCTGGTTATCGTTTCGATTTTCAGAATGTACTAGTTGATATGATTTTGCGCCGTTGTTCTTGCGCTAAAGGATTTTTCTCGATTCCACGGTTCATCTGCCGACTACTTATTAACTTGTACATTGCATGTAAATACACGTAAAGCGCGTGAATCACTTGATTTTAAAATGAGTATATGCACGAGTCACAAGCACATCGCTGAGAAAGACCGACAAGAACCAAACAATCGAAGCAGTTAACCAGAATGTATCGATGTATCGACATATACGGCATTACCCATGTTATGCATCGCAGTCAAATTTTTGCACCATCATTTTTTTGTCCACTCTCCCGAGCGTTCGATCAGAGGGTGTTTCGATGCGGCACCACCCCGCTTCGCTTGCCCTTGCAGGCCACGACGTCGATGACCTTCAGCGGCTCCGTCGTCCCCGGCGGCCGTTGTCCCCTCCTCTCGGCCGCCCCCGTCCTCTCCTCCCCCGGCGGACACTTGGCCTCGAGCTCCAGCACCCTGTCGATCTCCATCGGCCGGAGCCGGAACTCGGCGCACTCGGGCGTACCGATGGCCAGCACCAGGCAGCGCACGAGCACCCCCAGACAGGAGGCCCTCAGTAGATAGGCCCCGGCCCGGCCCGGGGCGTAAACGGGGGGCCCGCGCGCGAGGACGTCGAGGGCGTAGTAGGCGCCGCAGTGCTCGAACACGCCGAAGCTCGAGCCCTGGCAGTCGAGGATGCCGAAGCCGCCCCGCCGCCGGCGGAAGAGCCCCTCGAGGGCGGACCAGAGGTTGTGCCGGCCGGCGAAGAGCCGGCCCTCGACCGCCGGGCGGGCCGCGAGGTCGAAGAGGAGGTCGCCGACGCGGAACTGGTCGGTCGGCAGGGCGTCCCAGCTCGGGCAGTCCGCGTCCCGCAGGCCGAGGCGGCGCCGGAGCTTGAGCTTGCGCTTGGTGAAGAAGCTGCGGGAGGGGGGGGGGGGGGGGGCGGTGGTTCGGGGCTTGTTTCGTGGGTTGGGCTCGATTTGGTTTGGATTTTTAATTAGGAGGAAATAGTACGTTACGCCCCTGGGGCAGAAAGTACAAGCAATAGTGCCCGAGGTGCGTATAATATTTTTGTTACCCAGGGCACAAAGTGCATTTTTGTGCCCGTGGTAAGAAAAAACGATTTTTTATCTATATTCCGAACAATGCGGAGATTCGTCGGCAATGACGCGACGAAAAATAAGCCTCTGAGTCCGGAATTCAGCAGGAGTGGCCATTTTTTTTTTTCTTTTTAATACTATATCCATTCTTAGGATCCACTTTAATGTCAAACTCACGTTTATTCGGATTTTATCGATAAGTTTCAGTTGTCAAAACTCAAACGCATTTCAAACGTGTGTGTAATGTTGTATGGTCGAGTTGACGGTACGAACAATAAAACATGTGCAGTAGTTGTCCCTGGCTCTGTCGGTGGATAAAACGCTAGAATGATATTCCTCAGTATATATGGACCCGAGCTCGATCCCGGAATCAGAAATTTATTTTTTGCTTCTCAATGAATCGCCTCGAAAGGAGGGTCGATTCGAATAATAAAAACCAAACCTGTCTCCGCTGACGACAATGGCGTTCAGCACCTCCGTTTCCCAGTACTCCGGAGCACTGATGAGACACAGTCCCGCGCAAACGGCGTAGCAGGTGCCGCTCTGGCGATTGTGATTCTCCCGGGCGAAGCTCCCGTCCGACAAGTGCACTTCGCCCCAGAGAACGTACAGCTGGCGAGGCTCGAGCACGTCGAACGCGTGCCACTTGGGGCGCTCCTGGTCCTTCTTCCTGCACTCCTCCGGCTCGGTCACATTTTTGGACCACGTGATCTTGAAGTCGCTGACCCACTGGGGATTTTCCATCTTGCCGCTCGTCTGAAATCGAAAAGGAGTGCTCGGGATCGCGACGAGGAGGGGGGCGGGCGATGGGGAATCTTCCAGCGGGAACAAATGATCGGTGCACGCGTTATCGAACGCAAATCATGATCGAGTAACTCATGAAGTAGCATATTCATCACTTCAATCAAGATTTCATGCACAAGAATGGTATGGAAAAAAAAATGTGTTTGATAAATATTCCGATAATTATTCAGGTACTCAAAAGTGTCTACTGCAAATTATTATAAATCCACGTGTTCACTCGTCAATCCAACACTCGAAGCAACGTTTCAAGCGTATTGAAAATAAAGCCATACATCACGTGTCTGAAATCCGCGACAGAGATAAAACACCAAAGCCCTCGGATTCGCAGCGACGCGTGCGGTCTGACGACGGAAAGAAAGAAAAAGAGAACGGGCACCTCGTCGTCGCCGGCTCTCGGGCACACGTTCGGCGCCAAGTGCGCGAGCGGATCGAAGGCGCAGGGGTCGCTGCTCTTCCTCCCGACGAGCGGCGGCGGCCTCGGGCCCAGCGGCTTGCGCTTGTACAGCTTGACGTTGTGGATCCGACAGGCGTGATGGATCACTTGGAAGATCTGAATCGCGTACTTCTCCGGCTCCTCGCTCCTGCGCTCCTCCGCGGCCTCGCCGCCCTCGCCGCACCTGCGCATTTCGGCCTCGTACGCGTAGGCCCTCAGCGTCAGGATCATCAGGTGCCTCTTGAGCGACGTCCTCGTGCAGAACTTGACGATGCAGGCGGAGCCGCGGTCGTCCCAAAACCCGTGCTCGTCGCAGCGGTAGGGGTTGTAGAGGTACCAGAAGCCGCCGTCCTGCCAGAAGGCCAGCGAGAACCTCGTCGTTCTGCGCAAGGGGGGACGTCAAACGAAGCGGTGCCGATTAGTCGGGCGCGCCAGGATATTCCCCGAGCTGTCGCGTCGGTGTGTTTTGATTTTTCGTCGCGAGTCGTGGCTGTATTTCGACCTCGTTCGAACGGTGTGTCAAACGAAAATTGCTTCGACAAATGTGTACGACCGATGAAACATCCACAAGCCCGCGTGTTGAAAGCTGTGAAAAGCTTGGTACAAAAAAAAAAAAAAAAAAACTCCAACTTGCCAAAGTTTTTCAAAGATTTTTTTTACAAATACACCACAAGCTCGAGAACTTGTATTAAATTTTCCAAAGAAAGAGAAATCTGTGATAATACGCTGTATCAGAATGATACAGTCGGCACGGCGATCGAAAAAAAATTGTGCAGCCCAGCAGTGTGCTTCTTCTGGAGAGGGACGAGAATGCAAAATAAAAATCATAGCAAAACTCCTTGCCTGTAGATGCAATTGGTGTACTGGATCTCGAGCTTGTCGAACCACCTTTCCATGTTCCGCGTACTTTTGTGCACGGCCAGCTTATAAGCGTCCTTTACCTTCTCCTCGCCAAAGGAGGACTCGACCAGAGTCATCTCCTTCCTCCGCCTCCGTTTCGGCCTCCGCAAAGATCTCTCGGAGAACTCGAAGCTCACGCTCGGATCGACCTCGACGCCGCCGAGCTCGTGGATCAATTCGAGCTCGACGCTGTACTTGTAATTGTAAACGAGCAGGTCGTCGAATCTCTGGTTTTTCACGATGTTTATCAAACCGACGTGCAGAAAGATCATCCACGCGTGCTCGTACATGTAGTCGATGTTGGCGCTCCACACGTACTTGTACCTTCGGGGACGTTTTTTTTTTTCATTTTTTTCTCGATGCAATCAATGCGATGAGAAAATCAAGTAACATTCGTGCACGCCAAAGTTCGAGAATATTTAGGTTTGCCAACAAAAAAATTACAAGAAAAATGTGCTTCCCCGCGGCCTTGATACTTATTCCAAATAAGAAACTTATTTGTTGAGAAAACTTGGCAAGCGCGAAGAATCGAGACGACTGTTTTCATCCTCGATTGATTCGTGATGAAAAATTGATCAGCGATTCAACGTGATGTTTGATCAGTGGCTCCGTTAAATTTGTGCTCCAAAATATTTGCAATCGAAAATGAATGCTAATTGTTCGTCGGGCCCAGTAGTCACCTAAACTGCGTCTTCGTGACCAGGGCCACGAGAGCCTGGTGGAGGCAGAACTTCCAGGTCCGCTCGCGCGTCCGCCCGAGCTCCGCCAGGTGCATGCCCGACATTCCGCTCAGGCAGATGCTGGCGCAGGCTCTGGCGCCGCCTTTGCGCGGGACGAGCTCGAAGAGGGTGTAATCGCCCTCGACCAGTCCGGGGTGCTCGCCGCAGGCGCGATCGACGGGGACGACTCGGCTCTTTTTGGCCAAGGTGCGCGGGATGACCGCGTGGCCGAGTTCCTTCAGGTTGGCCAGCTCCTGCAGCTTCTCGTCGTCGCTCGATTCTGCTCGGGGGTTTTCGAGGGATGGCTTTTAACGGGCGTTATGGCGTCCAAATTTTATATACCTGCTCGCTCGATCAATCTGGACTGGGGCCTAATTATCTCGTGGACTCATAGATATATACACTGCGGAATAATTTTTTCATTTTTTTCGCAGGGCACACTCGTGTAGCAAGCTTGGAGAAATGTTCGAATATCATTTTCAAAACTTCTGGCTCTTTCAAATTTCGCGGTGCACTATTTTCGTCACGAAGAAAAACCCTTTATCAGATTTTCGGGAAAGAAAAAACAAAACGGAGCGTTCAAAAAAACGGCTACGACCGAACGACCCGCCCAAAAAGCCCGTATCCCGCGATACTTCCCAAAATCATGCCCGAGCGACGGAAAAATCCGCATCTCACCGGGCGAATCCACCTCGTCGATCCTGCAGGGCAGCGCGCCCATCCTCTCCATCCGCGCCTTCCTGGCCAGCACCTTGCGCTCCCTCGCCACGTCCCGCCCCGCGCACGGATACAGCCTCGGCCGCTCGAGCTCGCCGCAGCTGTCGGGGCCCGCGGGCTGGAAAATCCCCGTACCGTCTACACTCGTGCACGCATCATACGCCACGAACGAAGAAGAAGCAACGATCGCCGCACCTCCCGCGGTCCCGGGGCCTGGGCGTTGAGGACGTTCAGGGCCTGGCAGATCGGCCCCCGCGACGGCGACGCGCACGGCCAACGCGGCGCGCCCCCCGGCGGCCGCGCGCGGCGGTACTCGCCGTACTTGGCCGCGTCCTCCAGCTGGCGCTTCCTCGCGTCGTCCGCGTACCTGCGGGAGCGCGCGCGAGTCGAGCGTCAAATACCGCCGGGTGTGTACAACCAGGGAGGACCGACATGTGCATGTAGATCCGCCAGAGGGGCTCGTCCTCGCAGGCCCAGGGCTCCGGGGCCGCGCAGCCGCGCCTGGCCGCCTTGCGCTTCCTCGAGCGCGAGGCCCTGCTCGCCCGCGACATCATGGACGGCTGCTGCCGCGGTCGCTCGGGCTCCGGTGCCGCCGCCGCCGCCTCCTCCTCCTCCCCCGGGGCGGCGTCGGTCTCGGGCGCGGTTTCGTCCTCGGGCTCGGACATTTTTTACGCTTTTTTTCTCTTTTCTTACTTTTTGCGAATTTTCGGCTTGCCGCGCGGGGGCAAGTTCGTACGCGGGGAATTTTGCGGTACCGAGCGTGTCTCGGACCCGTTGATTTTGCAGGTTAATCGCTCGAGCGTGTATATATTTATACACCGGGCGCAAACAGATGACGAAAGTTTTGGCCCGACGTGGATGCACAGTGGCTCGCGGAAGAAACATCCATCGACGGCCGCGGGTGCAATACTGCGGCGCGCGAATTTATCGGGATCCGATGGCTGTATACTCGTGCATCGTCGGTCGTGATTGATAATTTTGATTTAAATCGGCGTTTCTGCAATAATTCACCCCCCGTAATGCTGGCACTCGAGTCAAAGTACGCAGCTAATGAAACGCATACGTGCAGCTGTGCGTAATTCAAATACATCGGAGCGACGATTAATTTGAAAAATTGCTCGTTGACGAGCTATGGGAATCCATCGACGGTAATTGCAACAGCGAGCTGTTTAGAATTAGAATATTGTATGAAAAACAAACAATCAGGTACGTCGGACAGATGGACATGTTTTTTATCATTTCCACGTACACGAAAAATTACACAGATAAAACACACATTGTTACAATCCAGGAGTGAAAGATAATGACGGCATTAGAATAGCATATTAGCCTTTCTTCTTCGTTTAAATTTTCGGAGAAACACAATTTGGTTTGAATTCTTCGATTTCTTTTATTTGTCAGGCTACGAATATCTCTGTATAATTTTAGCTATGCTATTTTGCTATCTACCATGTGATCTCAAACATGGATTTTCATCGATTGCAATAACTATTTGTTCGTACAGTGTTCAAAATATTATTCTAACCCTATATTGTTCACAGCCAACATCTAATTTCCTTTTTTTTTTCTGCATAAAAAAATACTTATCGATCAATAAATACTTTATTACATACTAAAACCTACCAAAACCACTGTGTTTGTAGTTGAACGAATTTTCCGTATCATTAGCGTTTTGAAAAGGATCTAAAACGTCACCTGCCGCTAAAATGATCAATATAATCACGAACAAACGACACGAATTATTATCGTTACTATTGCCCCCCCCCCCCCCCCCCCCCACCGTGTAGCCAGGGCGGCGAAGCAGGGATAAGGTGCGGGGCGTATGCGTATAAAGCGGCGCGCGCGATTTTCTAATTATTTTCCGGGGAAGCCCGCCAGCGGCCGAGGCAATCTCGGGACCCCGGGAGGGAAGCCGGACGCGTGACGCAAGATTTTCAAAGTGTTTATAAAATTACTGCGATTCGCCCCCCCCCCCCCCCCCCCCCCGCCCTTTTTAGCCCCGGGCGTATGTATGTATTGTACATGCTACGAGGAAGCGAGAGAAAGTTTGCCGGGGGTGGGACGGTGTGGTTTTCTCTCTCCGCCGTGCAGGAGAGAAAAAGAGGAGAAGCGCACACAGAGAGAGAGCGGGCATCGAAATCATTATTGGATTTGGGAATCCAGTCAGCGGCACGCGTCATCTCTATCCGTCTTGCTCTCTCTCTCTCTCTCTATGTGTGCTCATTGTCCGGACGGGATGAAGTCAGATCGCTGGTTTCTTTGATTGTTTGTCGGGTGGGGGGCGAACGGTTGATTTTAGCGTGGAATCGATTTGTCATACACGCACATTTTAATCAATTTTACCACATTTTTGATCTGTGACAGAGTTTACCACTGCGTCCCGTTGGGGATTTAACTATTTCTGTTGCACATGTGGATAATACAATCAATAATAGCTAACTAACTAGTTTTGCCGATAATTAGTCGCATGAATTTTAATAATACTCATTCGGATATTCAAAGAGTAGATACAGTACAATACCTCCTTATAATTGTCGTTGGATCGAATGCAATTAAAATGTCACGCTTTTTCAAAGTAACTGATGAATAGGCTTCGCTGCGAAGAATCAGCATTGCAGACCTGGCTCGCTTGTACGGCTTACGTTACCTTGGGCTTTTCACCACCCCCGGGGCCATTTATCACTCGCCCGATACACTACCCTGCGACTACGCTTAAATTATGCCGATACAATCGTAACCATCAACGAAAGAACACCCCAAGCACCTCATCCCGCCGCGTCCGAGAAAAACGCGCAGTCGACTCACTTTTGCGCTTCCAAACGAAAAAGCTGCTTCTTCGGACGATGCGCACGCGTGCTCAGCGATCGCTCGACTCCCGTCTTGAGAGTACACACACTTGGCGAGACTCGGAAGCAAAGCCGCGCGAGCCGGGCAAAGTCGCTTAAGGTCCGCGAGCGCGAAGGGAAAGGGAACACGAGCTGTACGTGCCCCGCACACCCACCGGGCGGACAAAGCTCGCTGAAACTTTGATGAAATACCCACACGCGCATCGAGGGGCGGATACAGGCGATCGGTTCGGGCCAAATCTCGAAAACGCGAGCAAACAACTCTGCGCGCGGCTCTTTCGTTTTTCGCTCGCTCGGGCCCCTCGGGGGAGAACAAAGTTTCGCCCCCGCCCCCCCCAAGCCCAAGGCTGGATCGCCGACTCAAAGCGTTTCCCGCCACCGCGAGTCTCGGGATTCGATTTGTCCTCGGCCGTACCGGGGGCGCGCGCGGGCGCGGTCGAGGAGCCGTGGACGTGAAAAAACGTCGGAGAAATTTAATTGAAAAATCGCATCCGTTGGCTGAACATCGGAGTACGCGCGGAGAGCCGCGGGGAGCAGTGAGGGGGGGTACACCTATTCGCCGTGTTATTTTTTTTGCGGGCCGCGGCGAAAATTGATCAGCGCCCGTTGATTACCGCCGCGATTGGTAACCGCGCGCGTGTAATAAGCGAGGCGCGAGCTTTAATTGATTTTTCCGTCCTTCATTTTCATCGTCCTCCGTCCGCGCGTTTTGCGAATTTTAATTAGAAAAATTGTGATCAGCCGTTTATTCATTCGTTCGCGCGCGCCCGTGTATCATACACTTCGATCGATGCTCAGGGGGGTAAGCGCTCGCGACTGATGGTGGTGTAAAGTTCGGGGGCGCAAGACGTTTCAATTTTTAATTATCCATCGGTACCTTGCCGAACGAGTTTGTGGCGTCGTTGAGTGGAAAAACACAGGATACGCGTGCATTATTTTAGCACGGCAAACAGTGTGCTCGGTTTTTTCAACTGATTGCTGGTATGTACAGGAATCTCATCATTTCCATTGTAATTTTGCTGATTGGATATTTTCAATGCTAATTGATCAAATAAAGCGTTATCCTACTGCAAGTATCCGCGGGTGAAGACAAGAGTAATCACTAGGTCAGGCAATAATATATACTACATTATAATATTCGTAAGTATGAAATTCACAGGTGCACCGACCTTTTTCCCCGCCAATGGTCATTCAAGTTTCAAACCTGCGTTGACGAAATCAATCAATTTCTGCGGCGAAATCGACCATTCAGTGTAATCGACCGTGCACACCTATATCGCCAGCCATGATAATATTCATGATCATCCGCTGCAGCTGACGACGATATCCTCATCGTCCATCACCAATGGCTGCGCACTCGAACGACGAGAGCACCCACCGGTCAATGCTGATGCATGAACAATAGCGACTCGTCTCTACAATAAATCAGCACATCCGTCACGCGTATGATATACTATACGCATGCATGATGACATTGTGCGCACAACAATTATCGGAGAGCAAAACGCAAGCCGACAACGAGCTCTCGTCCGCCGCCAAATCGAACCACGCGCATTATACACGCGCATCCCTTGCCCACGATGTACATGCATAACGATGCGGGAGGGCGGCGGGGGGGGGGGGTGGCAACGCTGCCTTTATGAATAATCGGCCGGGCCGGCGGAGCCGCAGAATAAACAGCAACGCGCGCGCGGCAGCCCAGAAAACCGTGGCCCGCGGCTCGACGGCCTTACACCGCAATGTTGTATACCATACACACGCGTACACATCTCTCGTTCGATATCGTAATTGCCGCCGGTGCGGGTACGGTGCGCCTGTACAATACACGCGCGCGCCTCTGGTCGTCGCCGAACACCGCCATCATCGCCCCGCGCTCGGCCGATCCAATTAATTTTAGTTTAATTACCGCTTTGCCCGCGCGTCCACGGTACATAGTGTCCCGTTGGCTCGTGCCCTGCTCTTCTCCCGACGACGCGCGGCCCGATTGTTGTTGTTTGTGCAAGAGGAAGCGGTTTTTTCAATGATATTTTTATATTTTTTTAGTTCGACGTGCAGGGTGGGTAATGTATGTTACCGCTGCAAGGGCGTTTATTGTTGTCGAGGATATACGACTGATACAGACGTACAAGTATCGAAACGTAGTCTCATTTTTCATTCATTTGTTGCTGGACGACTAATGTTCTCGCGAATAATTACGCGAGTTGAATTGTCTCCGTGCAACAGCGTTTCCTTCAATTCGGGAGAAATAGAGAGAGAGGTGGGGATTAATCACTGTTCAAAATCGGTTCAATCACGAACAGAAAAATTCTGTTTGAAATTGAACAGACTACACACGTTTTGTGTACATACATTGTATTTTGCACGAATTTCGTGTCGAGAGTTCACAAATCGTGTATTACTTTATAGTCATTGTACTCATATCTTATGTACACAATTTTTAACGGTGTAGTTTTGTCGATATTATATGATAAAATAACTGAATATAATGACATTATTATTGCATAACCTATTATTTTATTACATTTTATACGTATACGTTATTAAATGATACTCTACTTAAGTTTCAAGTGTAAGATAAGTCTACTCAAAAAATATCATCTCATTATTTCTTACTCCGTTGTTGATCACTCACTGCTCAATATATATTACGTGTTCACTCGACGAATGACAAAGTCACACTGTGCTTAGTCAGCTGAGTGAGTCAGTCAACTCGGTGTCAGAGCCATGGCTGAGCTGCGCACTATATCATACTGCGCAATGAGCAACGCAGCTCGCCAGACACTTTGTTAACAGTGTGATCTATAGTCATTCACCGAGTGAACACGTATCATACTGAGCGGTAAGCGATCAACAACGGGGTAAGAAATAAAGAGACTATGTTTCGTGAGTAGATTTATCTTACACTTGAAACTTGAATAATGTAGTTTTTAATAATTTATACGTATATCATATAATCATATAATATAATAAGTAATACAAGTAACACAATATTAATGTATACATAGTAAAGTCAGTAATATGACTGCATAATATATGCATGAGTCAAAAACGAGATGTTTTGGTGTGTGAAACAGGATTTTCGAAATTTAGTGTTCAGAATATTTCTATTATTTGTTTTATGTCATGTGAGGTCCAAACTAGCCGAAAACGTTGGACCTGGGTCTATTGTAATTTTTAGAAAATATGTGTGGATTTACAGGGGATTTTAAAAAAACTTCAAAAAAACATGACGGCAATGATACCTTTTCGACACTTCTCAAGTCCCTAATAGGAATTTTTGGTAATTATTTAGTATTATACATTCACCTCAAAACAGTATAAAAATAGAAAATATTGGTTATTTTATGATTGTGATGAATAATTTATTCATTTATTATTTTTTGAGGTGAATGTATAATGCTAAATAATTACCTTTGAAATACCTTTAAAACATATTATAACATATACACAAACTTTGTGTACAAAGTGCAACTATTTTGCGTACGGAAGTACACAAATTTTGTACAATTTTACAAATAATTAGTGTAAAATAGCAAACTAAGCAAAATTTTTAACTGTGATACGCGAATGAATGATAGTTTATCAGTCATGGAATCAAGATCAGTACTAAATAGTCAGGAGTTGATTATAACAATAACAATAATAATATTATGCAATTACAAATGTTTTTGAGAAATAATACGTGCAGTAAGTATTAAAAAATAATCTACTATCACAGCATTTTTAAATACTGGGAAATATCCATACTGACGAGCGGCATTGATACAGAAAACAGAACACGATAAGCGAGAGCAATTAATACAATGGCCTGAGTTCGTAATTAAAACGCAACAATAATTTCTCAAACATGTTTCAACTACAAACAATTTTTTTTACTTTCCAATCGATTCTCCATGCATCAGGCAGTTTGGCACAATAATAATGTAATCACTTTGATACGTTCCATGGATTTCGAAGAAACTCAAAAGTCATCACAAATTTTAAATATTTCCATCTCCTCGACATCGACCGAACGCTCAGCCTTTCAGAAGATTTACCTCCCGGAGCCATCGCGTATTGTAAAACATAAAAAATATATAATATCCTTGATATTCATCGATTCGGGCGAGCTTCGTAGTTTAAACTTCTCCCCATCTCGTATTCAACGTCAACTCTCTCTCTTTCTCCGTCCGAGGATATCTCCCAGTGCAGCGCACCGTCAAAATAAATACTCCGCCAAGTCGGAAAACTTTAACCCTCCGCCCCCGACGTCTTTTCCCCCTCCTCCGTCCCTTCTTCTACACTTTATGCTGAATACCGCTCGAGAAACGATAACAGATAGCCCGCTGTATATGCATACAGAGTATCGCGGTACATAACGGCCCGCGGATGCTCCGCATTCGTAAAATATCGACCAAGGGAGAGATAAAAAACGGCGCTCCGATGTATCTCATCGTCGTCAACTGAAGGGGGGGGGGGGGGGGGGGAAGGAGGGGGGGAGAAA
>JAPYYV010028478.1:0-11317 GCA_030522625.1 Copidosoma aretas
ATAAGTATAAAAATACCTATATGAAAAACCAACTTCTATGAAAATTGATTATGTAGCAATTAATAATAATAAATAGAATAACGATATTCATAATCGTACGGCAAAAATTTATGATTATACCTATGGAAGCCGTGAAAAAAATCCTATTTATTGAAACGAAAGTATTAGTTGGATCTTAGGGAGATAAATTTTATACATATCATTATAGATCTTGAAAAAATTCTGAAATTAGCGATAGGACATGCTTTTCTGCTGATGCATTCAAATACCCACACGCAAAATACTACTCTTGGAGTTTTCAAAGCTTCTCCCGGCATTATTTATGCTAATAATTTGCGCTATGGCGCTTAATAGGGTAATGTTTTACAAGAATATATCCATCATTGAAAAAAAAAATGTCTTGCGGAAAATAAAAAACAGAAGACACAGGAAAAGAAAAAATTATGGAAAACTGTTTCAAGAATCTACAAATAGATCCGACGATTGATTTTACAAAAAGATTTCATAGCTTATAGACTAATACACGTATGATCGTAGAGTGGTCAATAGCATGAATCTATCAAATTCACAAGGCAAGGGAGAAGTAGAAGTACTTTAAAACTACAGAGAAGTAGCTTTTCAAATGTAACATACAAGATTTAAGATATTATAATCGCTTATGATGTAGAAAAATCGGTGGAGAAGTGAAAAGTAATACAAAAGAGTTATGCTGCCATCAGAATAAAAGGAAAACAAGATATCATTTTATTGTACTAAATAATTTAATTGAAAGCATTATCTATGCTAAGAATTTGCGCTATGGCGCTTTATAGGGTAATTTTTTACAAGAATATAACCATCATTAAAAAAAAATGTCTTGGGGAAAATAAAAAACAGAATAGACACAAAAGAAGACAGAATTATGGAAAACTGATTTAATAATCTATAAATAAATCCGACGATTGATTTTACAAACAAATTTCATACCTTATAGACTAACACGCATATTATCGTAGTGTGGGCAATAGCATGAATCTATCAAATTCACAAGGCAGGGAAGAAGTAGAAGTACTTTTAAACTACAGAGGAGTGGCTTTTTAATTGAACATACAAGATTTAAGAAATAATAATTGCTGAAAAAGTAGAAAAATCGGTAGAGAAGTAAATAGTAATGAAAGAAAGTAAGGCTGCTAGCAGACCAAAGGAAGAACAAAATACTATATTTTTAAACTAAATAATTTAATTGAAAGCAAAAATTTAAAAGAAATAAGTATAAAAATGACAAAAATGTTCAAAAGAATCGAAACATATTTGTATATACAAAAAAAATAATTAATTATGACCAGGGGCTGACAAATTTATTCAAAACTATGCAAAAGAAAAGGCAAGGGTGTCCATGAAGCCTGGTACTTTTAAGTTTATTTGTCTAAAAAATAAGCGATAAGTGAATCTTACATAAAACAGGAGGTGTAACAGAAGGCAAACTTAGAATTAACTGTCTCGAATTATCTAATGACGTTATTTAATGCGCCTAGCATATTAAAGACAGAAAACATATGCAGAAAGACTTAGTCAAATAAAGAACAAGAAATATATCGAAAATGAACAAATAAAAAAAGAAAATGTTGATTTTTGGAAATGAATAAAAGATGAAAACAGATCTGTTTGAATTCGAAGTAGATGCATTGGAAGTTAAAAACTAGGACATGGACCAAGAAGTGTGATTCTCAATAAAAAAATTTCCCGGCATGGAAAAAAACGACATATTAGGAGCAAAGGACAGTTAAAGCAGTTTTAGGCTTAAGCGAGAGAGATAAAGTAGAAAATTGAAATCTAAGATTATTTTTCATGAAATACATGATAAAATTATATTGCACATAAGTAGCGGAGACTCGTGTATGTAAAGGGGGGACTACCCGTTCATCGCCTCTCTGAGCGAAACTCCCTAAGCTCCTTAAACCGTCTGATCTTTTAAAACCCTTACCACATTTTTGACAAATTTTTTTTTGTCTCCTCCATCATGAATTAATACATGTTTATTTAAATGTTTTAATCTTTTACAACTCTTTTTACAATCAGCCCATTTAAATAATTTTTCCTTACTATGTTCTTTAAAAAATAAGATTTGTCTGAAGTTTAATCTGGTATTGTTAATATCTTTAATACATTATTTTATAAATTGAAATTACATTAAATATAAGAATTAAAGAAAAATCAAAAAGAATACTTGTAAAAAAATAATAATCACTTTAATGTAACTAATTTTAATTATGTAATTATTTTTCAAATTACATTTACAAATTTTACAATACATCGAAAAGAAAAATTTGGATCATAATAACCAAACATTGGAATTAACGCAGTCAAAATATTCTAAACAGTATGGAGTTTCTTTAGCCGGAAAAAAATCATGAAATCACTAGAAATTATAAAAGATTTTAAAATAGAATTGTGGTGATTGTATAAAATGTGTAAACAGTGATCAAAAAGAGCATAAATGCATTCATTCGACGGAATTATTGTACTTATACAAGTATACAGATAATCTTATATTAATGTAATATAGATATGATGAGATTTATTTAAAAGTCCGATTATTTTTAGTATGTTTATCATAGCTTTTATAGTTGTTCTATAAATTTAAAGTAATGGTAATATTAAAAAAGAGCCAGTGAGTTAATCCAAAAAAAGGTATCATATTTGTTCTATATAAATGCACTCTGTAATATGGGCTAAGTTGAGGATGATTATTTGTTATCTAAAATCACAATCCATCACGTCTGTGTATCTGTCGGAAGTCCTAGCCCAAGCACCGTTTTTTTCTATGTTCTTTTACTATTTAAATTAAAAATTGTTTAATAGAAATATTTTTAAAACAGCATTAAAAAAAAACAATTAGAATATTTATAAATAAAAAAAAAATAAAATATATTTTAATAATCATTTTTTTAATTGAAGAATAAAGCAATTATAAGCTTCTTTAATAAATGAGAGAAACATTGATTATTATTATAAGAAATTTTATATATTTACATAATTATTAAAATGATTTATCTTATAAAAATAAATAATTGGAAAATTGGTAAGCAGAGCGCGCTGGTAGGCGAATATACACATGAAATAAATATCTTAAAAAAATAGGACAGATTGCGTTACGTAATTACACAGGTAGCAGAAGAACTAAAAATGATAAAATCTATAAAGCTACAAATCATTGCAAATTGATAAAAAGGGTTCCACCATGATTGAGCAAAAATATGAATTGTAGCTAAATTCATAGAATACTAAAAAAATAAAAGAGAGAGTAAAGATAGAATTAAAGACTAACGCAAAATGCATGAATAGAATAATAAGAGCTGAAAAAATTAAACAAACGTAAGAAAGCTAAGAAAAGTAGCAGAAAGCCAAATTCAAATGAGTTTCGGAGAGCTATTGAAAAATGAAAACAGGAGAAAAAGAAGGATGGTAATAAGGAAAGAGGCAGAAAAAAAAAATTAAAAAATTTATCAAGAAACAACGATTCAGTCAATGAGATTGCTTTGGTTATTTATGTTTGTACGCAGATATGTGTATTAAAAATATATTGTTTTATTTATTATTCAGACATAAGAATAAAATATTGAAGTATGGGAGTTGTCGCGCAGAGCGTACAGGGGGCAAAGCCCCACTAATATATACATATATATATATATGTATGTATGTATGTATATAGTCGCTACTATACCGACACACTGATGTACCCGTATGCACTACGCTGATCAAAAAAATTATTCATTCTTCGTAAAATGTTAAACTACACACATAAACATCATTTTTCCTACTTCATACTTTGTTAAAAATAGCGGAATGATTTTTAGACACATATGTATATTGAAAAACGAAAATTGTATTTCGTGTTCGTCTTTGACCTCAGTGGTAGTCGTAGGAGCCCCCTTAAATTCCAAGATTAAAAATATCGACTTTCAAGCTAAACATTGTCAACAAAATAATTTTTATCAGCATATTGGGGACGAGGAGGGGGGGGGGGGTCAATAACTGGCTGGCAGGTGGCTTATCACCGGGCCTGAGTGGGTCAATTACCGGGTTTTTAGGATTTTGACACTGTCTTACAAATTTTTTAATTACTGTTTATACTTTCGCTGAATTATGCGAAAATTCTTATTCCTGAAACTCTGTATAACTACTTCAAAACAAATTTATTGTTGGTTTAAGTATTTTTATGTCAGAATACAGACTTTAAATCGATGGATGTCCTTAAGGTAGCTCTTCAGTCAAATGAAAGACGGGAGAAATGAACTGAACTTTAATAGATTATTCTTCAAGATTAAACGAATCTCTACCTAAAATTTGAGACCTTCCCATTTCGTGAATTCTTAAGAATGAATCCTTGGATGTTCACTTCTCAACAAGCGCTTTTATGCCAAGCCTGTGAAACTTTGTCATTCTTTGCATGAAATACTACATAAAATACGAGGAATCGGAACAAAATACTAACACAGGAAATATATTTATTGAAATGCAAACGAAACATTCAACTGCGTATGCTTAAACTATGTTCTGGTGTCTACTGGCAAGTCTGTCACCTAACGTTTTTAGGCATGATAGTCTGATGTCACGCAAATAGATATTACTGGTGTAAAAAACCGCCTTAAAGGGTCAATAACTGGTACGTTTACCCCGACCGTTTTTTAAAATAAGAATCCGATGCATTGTCGATGAAAAAATAGTTTCTTCATATAATACTAGGATAAAACATTAATATCGTCTGTGCCTATGAACATATAAGTGTTCGGCCTTGGCTGCCTTAAGTAATATATTGAATTATTCAAGTCAAGACACCTGAGACAGATGACTGTATGCTTAATGTAACGAATCAAAAGGAGTACATAATAGAAACAATGGAAATAGCAGATAGGAAAAAGCTGGCTGCGGATCAAGGAACAGAGTTAGACTGCATTTGGAATATAACAGTACCAGACGGCTATAAGGTTAGTATAATTTCAATGTTTGTTTTTTGATGAATGGCATAGTAACACATTTTCACAAAATTATGAGAATCTGTTTATGTAAGTATGTTTAATAATAAGGTTTTTACTAAATTTTCTTCTAAATTGACAAAAATAAATTATTTCAACTATTCATTTTCGAAGCATAGCGTTAAGCAATACAATTAATGCATTGATATTTATACTGAATTAATAAAATCTGGGCACTGGATCGTTGAATACCAAATATTCAAATCAATAATACTTACTGAAATTATTTACGAAAATTAAAAAAATTTTATTTTTAATCACTATCATTCAACCTACAACAATGGGCTTTATAATAGTAAAAAAAAAATTTTGACTGTTATTGATGATAACTTTGTCACATAACTTTTCTGCATAAATAATTACAATAAATAACAAAATATGGAAAAAATTCGCATACGTTGACATGGAAGTGTTGGCACGTGCAATGCCTTCTGCTATGGGAAAACAGTACTAAGGGTTAACTGTTTCTCTTACGTTACGGACAACGTGAGCGGGAGGTGTGCAGGAGTTAGTCCTGGTGTTTATTCGTAGACACCCGGTCAGGACTCAGGCAATATGCTAAAAAAGCCATGTCTGAGCCTTAGGGTGATGATGAACAATAAAAAAAAAAAAAAAGTACTAAGGGTTGATTTACCGTAAAATCCATTCTTTTTTTGTTTTTTTGTTATGAAACACATGAAAATACTTATGACCTACGATTTATATCATCATTTTAAGAACATAATGAACTCAATAATTGAGTCGATAATTCTTAGTATGACTAAATAATAAATTATCTTTAAATCCTGCACAATAGTTAATTAACGTTTTTACTTTCAGCAGTATGAACTTTTTTTATTAGATAAAAGTTCATTTAAACTATTAAGAAAGATTTAATGCATAGATACAAGCTGCTTATAAAGAAATCATACATTAAAATTGTGATTCTAATAATATCTAGTCATCTAAAAGTTTTAATTGTCTAGCATACAACAATATAAATAAATAGACAAATTTACTCATATGTCTTAAAATTTTTACCAAATTTTTATGTAAATTATATTGACAAAGAATAGTTTAATTTTTAATACGCTAGTAATTTTTCTCTTATATTTTCAGATTCAAATGACATTCCCAAAATTTCATTTGGACAAACCCAATGAATGCGATATTAATTATGTGCAAGTGTACGACAGAGAACCATCAATGATACATAATCCATCTTTGATAAATAACTTTTGTGGTAGTATAGCGGATCTTGTGACTAGTAAAGGAAATGAAGTTTACCTTCGTTTTTTTGCTACTAAAGCTGCCATGAATAGTAGTTTTGAGGCTATTATGACGACTATTCGCGAAAAGGAAGGAAGCAAAGATAAAGGTTATCATTTATTAAAGATCTATTTATGGGCTAACATTATAAAAAAAATCATGTATGTATCAAAGACCAATACTTGCATATTTTCAGTAGAAGTACATATCGTACACAATTGGCATTTCTCATAAAAAATTATATTTGGTCCGTCAGATAGATTATCAAAAAATATTGAACACATATTTTTTCTTTTTTCACATAAACAAGAACTAATCAAGATAGGGCTTGTTACAGTTTGGAGTAAGGGACGAGGGATCACTGCTCGAAAACGATGTATTAGCCATGACGTCATAGATGCATAGGCAACTCTAAGGTATAGTGAACAGTTATGTTCAACTCGCTAGTACATGGTCAATTGTTTGTAAATCATGATCAAATAATTATGAAATACTGCTTAGATCTTACACTTTCTCATATTCATTGTCAGAACTTCATAAGTATTTTTGTTTATTTGGAAATAAATTTCAAGTGTCACTCGTTGAAAATTATTATTGCTTCAATAAACAAAAGTCCGTTACGAAATCCTAAAAAATTTTTACACAGGTTTGTTCCACATCATCTTAAAAACATCTGCACAAAATTTCAGATAAAAATGTTGTATAGAAAAAGGTCTAGAAGCAATTTAGTCAAATTCTGTCCCACGGCCACGTGGCTGTGGTGTATGACTGTTATTTATTCTGATGTTCATTGATCACTTTTGGAAATTTCAGGATTAGCTTGATGTTGGAAGGTTCTTTTACGTATGGAATTTCATGAGTTTTAAGTTTACAAATTTACTGCCTCAATTTTTATTTTTATTTCATCGTTATTAACTGTAAAAAGTGCAAAGTACCAAAGTTACGCATACCATATACTTTCCTATCTTCAGTGTATTTTTGCAGTTTAGCCGCGAAATAAAAATATAATGCTCAGTAATGGAGTAATCAATAGAAATCTCATTTAATGTTAAACAAAATAGAACCTTCCGATATCAAGCTAACCCTGCAATTTCAAAAGTTATTAATGAAAATCAGTATTAATAACAGATTATAGCCACGTGGCCGTACGACGAGATTTTACTAAATTGCTTCTCGACCTTTTTCTATACAACATTTTTATCTGAAATTTTTTGCAGATGTTCTTGAGACGATGTGGGACAAATCTGTGCAAAAATTTTTTAGGATTTAGTAACGGACTTTTGTTTATTAAAACAATAATAATTTTCAACGAGTGACATTTGAAATTTTTTTCTAAAAAAACAAAAATACTTATTAAGTTCTGACAATAACCATGAGAAAGTATAAGACCTAAGGAGTAGTACATAATTTTTGATCATGATTTACAAACAATTCAGTAAGTACTAGTGGGTTGAACATAACTGTTCACTATTGCTTAGAGTTGCCTATGCATCTATGACGTCATGATTAATACATCGTTTTCGGGCAGTGACGGCACTCGTCCCTTTTTCCGAACTTTAACGAGCCCTATCTCAATTAGTTCTTGTTTATGTGGAAAAAGAAAAAAATACTTGTTCAATATTTTTTGATAATCTATCTGACGGACCAAATAGATTTTGTTTTGAGAAATGCTAATTCAAAGAATAATATTAGTTTTCGTCAATAATGTGTATTTCTCTAGGGCGAACACTGAGCGATGCGCATTAGTGGCGAAGGCTTTCTTTCCTACCGACGGTACTTTTGGAAAGATGATCTTATGACATTTTAAGTTTGTGAAAATATTAATGCTTATGCCAACTACTAAAAATAATTGAAAATAATTTTTGTTGCTGTCAATTAGAAATTCGGAATGACCTTCGTATTTTTCATTTTAAATAATTTAACACCTCCATTTTTTTCAAATCAACATACAATTGAAACCTCTAGCAGGTGTATGAAATTTGTAAAATATGAGACCTATTCGAAATATATTATATTAAATTATAAGTATTAAAAACTAAACTTTGGTAAAATTTTTGCCGTTATAGTACGAGGTGTGTTTAAAAAATTCCCGGAATTTTTGAATTTCGCGGGTTTGGTGAGTCCGATTGTCAAATTTTGTATCAAATATTCCGTAAACCATGAAATAAAGTGTAACAAAGTGCGTGAAATGTTAACAATGGCCTATGGTGAGTCTGATGTGGAAAAAACAAGTGTTTACCAGTGGTATTAGCATTTCCAAAATGGCCATGAAGACGTTGAAGATGACGAACGCCCCAGACGCCCAAGCACATCAACAACTGATAAAAACGTAGAAAAAGTGAAAGAAATGTTTATGAACGATCGTTGAATCACAATCAGAGTTGTTGCTGATGATACTGGCATATCGATTGGCTAATGCCATGACATTTTTTCGAGTGTTTTGGGTGTGAAATGCGTGGCAGCGAAATTCGTTCCAAAATTGTTGAATTTTGAACAAAAACAGCAGTGAATGGAAGTGGCTTAGGAATCACTAAATGAAGTCAACAACGATGCATAATTATTTAAATGTATTATAACAGGTAACGAAACATGGGTTCACGGATACGACATCGATACTGAGGCTCAATCGTCCCAGTGAAGGCATTCTGGTTCGCCAAGACCGAAAAAGGCTCGACAAGTGAGGTCGATCATCAAGGTTATGCTTACTGTGTTCTTTGATTTCAATGGCATAGTGCATCATGAATTCTTGCCACCAGGCCAAACGATAGATGAAGAATACTACCCGCAAGTTCAATGCCTTTTGCGGGAAGCAATCCGAAAAAAACGCCCGGATTTGTGGAAAACCAATTCATGGCTTTTGCATCATGATAATTCAACCGCTAACACCTCATTGCTTGTCCGTGAATTGGTGGCCAAAAAAAATACTGTAATGATGCCTTAGCCTCCATATTTGTCAGATTATGTGTTACTTTCGTATTTCCAAAAAAAAAAAAAAAACTTTAAAGGGTCGTTGGTTCACAAGCATAGATAATATTAAAAGCGCATCGCTGAAAGAACTAAAGGTTATCCTAAAGATCGAGTTTGAGAAGTGTTTTAAGGATTAGCAGAAGCGCTGGCACAAGTGCACAATATCTGATGAGGGTTACTTTGAAGGCAACAACATTAATGTAGACGAAAAAACAAATTTTTTTTTCTTCAAAAAAACAAAAATTTCGGGTATTTTTTGAACGCACCTCGTATAAGTTATTTCATTTTTACAATAATAAATCTGGCACACAAGCAATATTAATATTTTCATACATACGTGTGACTTGTAACCTCAACCTAATTTGTCATGTTGGTCCTTGAAATACATCTCATTAGTGTTTAACAATGAGTTTTTAGTAATTACTGTAACTTTAAAATCATTTTAGCCATATAAAGTTAAAATCAACACTCTTCATTTATAAAGTAAATTAAAGATATGTCAAAATTTTTATGGAATCCTCAAGATAAAGTACTTTTTATGATGCATTAAAATTTTGAATGATACTTAATAAGGAATAAATTACTGAATCAGACAAAATTACAATGATTTCCAGGTTGTAATGCCGACGAATTTGACTGCCAAGATGCTTGCATTGCGGATGAGCTGCGCTGCAATAATCGACCAAACTGCCGCTATCGTTTTGATGAGGATGCAGATATTTGTAGTGTGAGCTTGAATAGTAATTTTCTAAAAAAACGTACTATAATTATCAATACCTTCTATTATAAGATGGCAATCGATCTCCAAAAAGCTATTATATAAATTTATAGTAGAGAAATCGGTAGTCAGAACAAAACAAGTAAACATTGCGTTTTTTGGGGTGCCGATACGAAATCTCACTATAAAAGTAGGAAGTACAGTTTTAGTATTTGGATTATGCCTTTACCACGTGACCACGGTAATATATATATATAGCTGTCTCGTGGAAAAATACTACAGGCTTTATGGGAGAAATCTAGTTTACATTTATTTTCGCAGTGAAAAAGATGTTGACCGTAAAAAGTTATTTAAGTGAATGTTTTTGACATTATGAGAGTTATATAGCTATTTTTTTTTAGATGAAATTGTTTAATAAAGCATAAAAGAGCGTTTTTAAAGTATACGGAGTGCAGTTAACCCTACTTTCAGTTGTTGTTTACCTCCGGGCAACAGCACTAGCAGCAGCAGCAGAAACTCATACACTCTCAGTAGAGAGCTAATGCTTACATTTATGCAGCTCTATGTAGGGTTCACTGCACTACGTACTTTCAAAAAGCTGTTCTCGGCCTCATTGAACGATGTCGTCCTATAAAAAAAATAGCAACATAACTCGCATAGAGTTGGAAACACTTACTCAAATAACTTTTTACGTTCAACATCTTTTTCTCTACGAAAAAGAATATAAACTAGATTCATCACATAAAGCCTGTAGTATTTATCCGCGAGACAGCTATATACATTGCCGTGGTCACATGGTACGAGCAAATCCAAATAGTAAAGCACCCTAAGTTTTCGTACAATTTGTGTGCCTTTTGATTTATATTCAACAATCATGAAATACAATAGGCACTTTTTCCATAATGCTATAAATATTTGTGTTCCCATTTAATTTTGGTGTAATGTGCTTAAGGAGGTTGACTACCGTAGGTGGGGGTGCGAGAGAGAGGTCTGACTTTTTTGCTATTGGAGGTTACAAGTGTGCGCGCACGTCTAAAGGTCCCTTTTCATGCTTAAAGCTACAAAGCTACAATTGTATCGTTAATGATATAAAGTTCGACTAGTTCCAACTTTTTAGTCATGAACGCTAGAACACAGAAATCACTATATATATAGTTATACAAATAACACAAGAATTTCAGCGTTGTAGCGTTGTAGCGTGAGCATGAAAAGGGAGGACCTTTACACATTAACATTGAAAGATCGATGAGCTTCGGAAATATTTATCTATTTATAACTTTTTTCAAATTAACTCGATCGATTTAAAATTTTACATACACTGTAAGCAGATACTAGTGCACTATTGACTGCAGTTTTGTCAAAATCTGAC
>JAPYYV010028485.1:0-10911 GCA_030522625.1 Copidosoma aretas
CATAATCAATTTTTATGCAATCAGTTAACAAAACAAAAATAAAATAAAATATTAGGATGATTTAAAATTTGAAAAGAAGCTATTTTAATGCTATATGATGTGGAATTTTTTTAAATATAAGATTAAAATTATTATCCGAATAGTACAAAAAAAATCGTTAAAATTTTTTGGATTTGAAAATGCGTGAACATATAATTATAAATTATCACTGAAATCGATATACGTAATATGATTATCATCTAGCTAAAATATCATTGAATTATATGAAGCTATTGGATTATCCATACGATATAGCTATCAACAAAGTCACATAAACAAATTTTCACTCGAAAAACAGAAATTTTTTTTTTTTTTTATCTTCAAAAATCGTTATAACAACCTTGATAGGTTGAAAACCGGTAAATCTTTTTGTTAACCTACATAAGCATGTATAAAGAAACATTTTGAGCCCTTGATCATTAAAATCATTTAGAGGGTTTCTTAGATATATTCTTTAATAAATAAAAATGGCAGGACGTAAAAAAACTTTGTATTTTAAATGAATTGGTTTTAACGATCCATGACATACAACTATTAAGAAAATCAAATACAAATTTTTCCCTTAAAAGTAACAAAAAACCTCGTTTTGGACATAGAAAATCGTTGTAAAAATGTTAATGAGGTATGAAACTTTAATTTCTTTTTGGAATTGGTATAATAATATAAAAACAAACATTTTTAGCCTTAAATTATCAAAATCACTCGAAGGGTTTCTGAGAAATGACTGATTTTGCACAAAATTCTTAGTGTTCCTTCAATAAAAACCAAACAATGTAACTTATCATTATAATGCAAAATGAAAAATGAAGCTATTTTAAAGTTCTATCACATGTTACTATTTATAAAATCAAATTGAGTATTTTTTATCCTTTAAAAGGTTAAAAAAAACCGTTCTTACTATAAAAATCGTTATAAAAACCTTAATAAGGTATAAAACTTAAAATTGTTTTCCGAGCCACCATAAAAATAAGAAAATAAAAATGTTAAGCCCTCAATCATAAATACCTACCGTTGGGTTCCTGAGATATGACTGATCACACACACACACACACACACACACACACAGAGAGAGAGACTTTCTCTAAAAATTGTATTTTTTCACTTTAGTCACTATATAAGACGTAAGATATTTATAACTTATTTCCACAAAATTATTTTTTTACCGATCCAAAGCTTCCTCTATGAGGAATTAGAAATTTTGTGAAAGTACGTTAGAAGTATCTTATACAGTGTATAACGTAAGAAAATATAATTTCCACCATACTACGCCGAATGTAGGAGCTTTCCTATCGCTTCGCGGTAAGAAAATTCCTCGTCCCGGTGCAGGATTAATAAAAAATCATGTGCTACCCACGCGAGAAAATAAAGAAAGCCTCAGAAGACATGATTATCAAATGCCTGTGTAACAAGATATTCTTTACTTTTTCTCCGTGGGTGAGTAATGTACCATTTTAGAAAAAGTCCTTCTGTCTGTGTGTCTCT
This sequence comes from Copidosoma aretas, assembly GCA_030522625.1. NCBI lineage: Eukaryota > Metazoa > Arthropoda > Insecta > Hymenoptera > Encyrtidae > Copidosoma > Copidosoma aretas. The sequence continues at coordinate 1,522 of JAPYYV010028485.1, forward strand.
TTCTCCCTCTCTCTCTTTATATGTGTGTGTGTGTGTACGCGTGTATGTTTGTGTGTGTATGTGTGTGTGTTTGTGTGTTTGTGGATGTGTGTGCATGTTTGTGTGTGTAGGTAATCACTCATAACTCAGAAACCTACTGATAGATTTCAATTATTCTGGGCTTACAATTTTTGTTGTCTTATCCTCATGCAGGTTTAGGAGGAAATAAGTTTTATACCTTATTAACGTTTTTGTAACAATTTTTATGGTCAAAAAACTGTTGTATACGTTTTTAAGGGTAACAAAAGTGTGTTTAAATTTCCAAACGGTGACATCTGATAGCGCTTTCAAATCCCTCTATTTTCTATTGTAAACGTGATGATAAAAAGATTAATATTAATTTTCTATTAATCTTTTCAGCTGTTCATGAAAAATCTAAGTTTTGTACCTTATTGAGGACTTTATAACAATTTTTATGGTTTAAAAACGTTTTATCACCTTTTTTAAGGGTTGAAATATCTTATTTGTAATTCTAAATAGTAACATCTGATGAAGCTTCAAAGTAGTTTTGTTCTTCATTTTAAATCATCTTTATGAGTCATTATCTTTGGTTTGTATTTAATAATTTTTGTGGGAAATCAGTTACATTTCGGAAACCCTTTAAGTAAATTTGATGATACTAAAAATATCTAAGAAACGATAGTGTTCAGTTACAGTTTAAGAATAACTGCACGATAAATTGACAGTAGCTGTCAGGACGGTATCCTATAATATGTCAACTCATATTGACCTAAAAATGTTAAGGTAAAGAGAATTCGCAGAAAATAGCTATGCTAAACAACGTGTTAAGGTTAATATTTTTTGAGAAAACTCATTTCCCTCAATAGATTGTAAAATTTAAGTTTGAAAGTAAACAATAATGAATCTATGGAAACCTAACGTAACGTTAAGCTGCAGAACTGTATTAAATCTCTAAGAGGATATCGTTAAGTTATCATATTCAAGATGCTCTATAACCTACATGTAATAACTATAAGTGGACGCTTGATACTAAGCACGTGTAAATACAAGCTTGGTCTAGTAGATAGGACATTAGCTCTACGCACCAGAGATTTAAGTTCTATTGTCACTTGCGGCGTGATTTTTTCATCACTCCCTAAATTTTCATTTTTGGTTTTCAATATTATTGATGATTATATAAGTATTTAATATTGCATTAATTATTATCACGCATACAAATATGTGCGTTTTTGAAATAAACTTGCTTAATTAATTAGTATTGATCGTCAATTAGATAATAGTTATACAAAAAAAAAAAAAAAAATTTATTGCATATTTTAAATAAAAAGTACGTGAAAAAATTACTTACCTCAATGATAGGATTTATTTTTCTTTGGCTTATTCTGGTTAAAATTACCTTCATTGATGATTTTTATCTGTATTTTTCATTAATGTTCTTGATGAGATATCCTACAGAGAACTTCTTAAAATATCTTTAAAAGTTAGCTTTATTAATATTAGAGTTAACTTTCAAGAGCTAAGCATGGCTCTATCTTTAAAAACTGTCTTCTCTTTAAGTTAATTTCAGACTTAGCTAAGTTAACTTTTCGAATTACCATAACGGAGGTATTAAGAGATCTGTACTATATCTAACATCAACTTATTGTTTATTTTTTGTTGGTTTACTAACAAAAATCGTACGGATCACTAAGTGCTCATTGTGTAGTAAATTTACTTACAAGAATCTTACAGATAACTGGGTGCTGGTTGATTACGCGCACCCAAACATGTGGCACTGACATACAAACGTGACTATTAGGTTTTCGACAATCACGTAATATCTTGTTATGTGTACTAGTAAGATACTAATCCTGGATCATACATTACCTAGATGGAGACGGCTTGTTACGTACTTTGGCAAGTCCTGGGAGCTCAGTCCGTTACGCAGTTGCACACTTGAGTGCCAATCGAGATCGCGGAAGTGTTAGAAGTCTCTTTGAGTTGAAAGAAGTTGACTTCTGATCGTCTAGGTACTCTAAATAACTTTAAATAAAGGTAGATTCCGCAGTGGGATCCCTGATAGTTCTCACCCAAAGAATCATATGCGATGGTGTCAAGGTTCTCGAACGAGCTAGGAACGTGATCACTTACATTCAGACAACTATGACACGTCGCTCAAGGACGCACAGAGGTCACCGCCAAAGTATCGCGTGACGTTATAAGTTCGCTTATCTGAAGGGTACAGCCAAGGTAACACTTTTACAAATTAATCTGGTTACACTAACGTTAGTCTTAAAGGTGACTAATGGTGTCTTAAAGCCATGAATTGGTTTGTGTAGATAAAGAATGTAAAAGCAATAATTTAATTCAAGTTATTAATAATTCTTAGGAGTTGACGTGCAAAGCACGTAAAGGGCAAAGCCTCTCTAGTATATTTACAAACAAACACATGAAAACACCAGTTTTACTATTTTTTCTTTCTTATCGAAATTAAGAATAAAAATTGCAAAAAAATTATTGCATGCATAGTACATGGATGCAGACGTAAAAAAATTATATCAATAATTTCTTGTGATCACACAACCCCTAAAAATTGTAAGAAATGCTAAAGTACAAGCAAGGTAGGAAAAAGATAAGAAACTTTATGGGAACAGTAAAAAAAATCAAGGGGCGCAATTAGAGAGATATTTGGTAACATCAAAACATTATCTAATTTCCAATTATTTCAGCTATATCTTCATAAAATCAAGATAAAAAACTATGGAAATAGTTAGAGAATGTTCCAAAAATTATCATAGACATTTAGAAGTATTTTTGTTTGCTTTTGCGATCACACAACCTTAACAAATTCGTAAATACGCCATATAGTGAACGTAAAGGAAAGTACGCCAAATACAAAAATTTTGAAAGATTCATCAAAAGAACAAAAAATATAATTACATCACAATAAAATGGCTGGTCAATATGAAAAAAAAAATTCCGCTCTCTTTAGTATTTTTGCTGATATTCCATGAGATTGCGGTTATAAATTTCAGAAACAATTATAGATATTTCATACAGACCTGCGATTGTGGACATATATAGGGCGTTTAACGCCAAATGTCCTAGCGCTGCGCGCAAGCAACGAACTATTGGTTTAAAATGTTCGTAAATCATAGGGTTTAGCCAAATTAAATGGCCTTTTAAAAAACACTATATTTCAATCAGTTCACTGTAAAAAATAATCTAAAATCTATCGACGTGATGATACAATATAATATCTAGATCTTGTTTTTTCTTAATAGTCGCTGCAATCGAGGTGTTTTCTCCTTAAAACCCTCATTCACTAGCAATACTGTTACCTTTTGACCTTATAACCCCGAAAATCCTATAACCTTATGACCATAAAGCCCCATGAACTTTGAAACCCCTGTAAACGGAATTTTCTAAAGTTTATTATCGTTTTATATCTCCGTCATCCAGTATATCTATAACCCCAAAACCCTAACATCAAACCCTTATAACCTCATAACCCAATTCTACAATATGCTCAACTACAAGTTTGAATACGCATGGTGTCTCGCCTGCACGATGTCACGACTTATACTAAAACCTTCTTTTAAAATCAATTCTAGAGCATGTGATGGTCTGGGCACTTTGTTTAGAGGTGAAGCCAAAGGGGCAAGTCTTCAAGTCCCCGCAAATAATTTTTTATCGACAGCTGCGTTAATTTTTCAACGGGCACAATTTTTAAAGCTCCTACAGTACCAGAAATTTTGAACTCTAATAAATTATTGAGTATCGCTCATAAAAAGATGAATGTAATGTCATACTTACAATTACAATTTTAGAACTGATAACACATTACAATATTAACAGTACATTACGATACAAGTGCGCGATGTAGGTCGTTTCCGCACGAGCGAAGCGCGTGCGGGATTACCAACTTGCGCACGAGTATCGTATACTATTTTTCCGGTTTGGTGTGCCAAGTTCGAGAAATTTAGTGGTTCTGTATGGGCGGGGGGGGGGGGGGGGGAAGGGCGAGGGGAACCGGGGGGGGGGGGGGGGGGACCAGGGGGGCGGCCCCCAGGGTGTAGGCGCAAACTTGGATATTAAAATATTACATAATTGAATATTATAATACAGAATGTTGGACTTACTTAGTATGAAGTAAAGTGCGTATGCACCTGTGATTGCTGTTTAATCGCACACATACACATACACACACATACACATACACACACACACACACACAGACACACACACGCACGCGCAGGCGAAAAATATTTCTGTTTAAATTGTTGTGCTTGTATGGAAAGTTCGAATTGTATTAATAATTAATTTACTAACAAGTGAGTGCGGAAGTTTAATTTAGCTTTTTTTTTTCTTTTTTTACTAGCGTAGGTAGCTGTAATCTAGTAGATCAACCGTGTCTCTGAACATATTTATATTTTTCGGTTTTTGGCAACAATGCTTTTGTGTTAAGAGACTAATCACGTCTTTAAGTCAATTACGTTTTTTATCTCTTTCTGACGTAGGTTTTCTTGCTTTAAGCAGGTAAGTCCTGGCATGAGTTATACCTACGCATGGTGAAGATAATGATAGACCTACCCTACTATTTAAGAATACACAATTTTGTAATAGACTACAAGATTGGATCTAATTACGTATGATTATTATGGTGTTTTGGGCTGATGATGACATGGTAATACAGTTTTTGGAATGAGTCGGGATATTGTGTAGGTAAGACATAAAGTGTATTTGAATTTGTAATCAAAGTCAACGTCCAATGATTTGGATTATAGGAGTTTAAAAGCTTATGGGGCTTTATGGTTTAGGGTATGAGGTTTCGAGAATCGTTACGTCGAGAGGTCATAGAGTTTATAGTTGATAAGGATTTAAGGGTAAAATAGTTTAATTGGAGCAATTATTAAGATTAGACAAATTTTATGAATTAGATAGTAACATCACTTCATTACATTATTAGGTTAGTTTTCAAATGATAAAATGGGATTTTTTCAAAGGCCATTCAATAATCGAAAGTATTTGCTTGCTTGTATGAACATTTTTAGCCCAAAATTAATAATAATAGTAGCTTTAATGTTGGACAAAGCGAGGAGATACTTGACCTGGACTGTCCCGTATATACTTATATGTATAAAATATGTATTTGTGGGGCCTTTTTCCCCCCATGCTACGCGTGCCAACCTCAGTATTTAATTTTTTTTTTTATGCCCGAATTTCCAATACAAACATTTATTCTTGAATACGTACATACGTACACCTGTATAGAAACAACATAAACACATAAAAATCTGCTTGGAAATCAAAAAAATATAGATACTACATGGACCAAGTCCACAAATTTAGCAAACCATTATTACTAATCTAATAGAAATTAATGACTCTAATCGGTGTTCAAGTCTAAGATTTACACGAATGTATGTGTATAAAATATTTATAGAATCATTATTATTGCAGAAACGATAAGGCGTTTTTTTAACATTCTCAAAAATTTTTAAATTAATTTTAAATATGCCTTTGTAAGACGATGACGTTTTGAAATTTTTATTTCATATTCACAGAGATAATGTATTTGTATACATATTCATTAATTTTCTGTCTAGATTTGTTCATACTTCTACATTCTCCTTTCTTGTATCATAACTACTTAAAATTATTTTTCTCTTGAGATATTACTAATAGTATTTCCAATGGTATCTACTAGAAAATTAAAACAAAAAATTATAACATGAACCTACTTTATATATTAACATAGAAACATGTGAGGATTACTTTTTACATTGACATTATATTTAAATTCATAATGCATAACATATCATTCCACATCCAAGCTTTGCACTGCGGTCCCTGATTGATCTATATTTTCAAAAGATCGCAACAGTATTGTAGTCTTAACGGCCTTCTCCTCATCCCCTGTCTTGTACACTGGATAAATTTTCGATATTTTCCACCATTTAATAATTTGCGTTTCTGTCCCTAACCCATTTGCTGATTTAATTACATAAATCATGGGCAGATTTTTGGCAATTCTATCATATTCTGCGGCTTTCCTATTCTACATTTTTTCTTAAGACTTTCTGCAATTGAATGATCGATATATCCTTGTCGAAATCCTACGAGACTTTGCTGTTGTTTTCTACACTCCTTTTTTCGTTTTCAAATATAACTTATTGTTATCTCCTAACAGAATTCCAAAGCAACTCTTCTATGATTCTTAATTCATTTCCATACTTTTTTTCGGTTTGAATTTTCTAATTTCTATCCAAAAATAATTTAAATTCTTGCTTTTTTCTTACTTTGTTTAGTTTATCTTTGGGTTTTACACTTTTTTTATCATTTAAAATATCTTTAAACCTTTTTATTAGTTATAACTTGAATGATTTTTCTCTCTTTTATATTTTTCGACTTTTTTTTAAGTTTTTTTGTAATCGATTTTTCTGCTTAATTATACTGACATCCTTTTCAACAAATTTGCAGACTTTCTTCTCTTTTGATCTTAACATTTTTGGTTCCTCTGCTGTTTGTGTAATTAAATCAAATAACTCGTCCCATCTTCGTGTGACGATCATTCCACTTCAATTTATTATTTGATCCAAATATTTCCCTTGTAGGGGAGACTGGGGTGTTACAGGTTTACTAGGTAACTCTGACACCTTAGTTTCTTCTCAATAATAAAATATTTTCAATTTTAACCTTGTAAATAACAATTTCTAATGCTTTTACTTTTTCCCTCTCCAAGTAAAACATTAAACAATGCAGCGCAAGTTTAATGAAAAATATGTAAAATTTTATTTTAACTAAATGAGTGCCTGCCCTTGCAATTTTAATAGCACACACTTGATACGAAGAAATCTGCCTCAAACTATCTTATGATTTCTATTTTGTAGATTACACCTTCAGCTTTAACAACCTTTCTTCAATTTGCTCTAGACGGTATGGAAACAAAATTATTTCAAAAATAATGATGTTTTCTGTACGGGGAATGACTGGCACCTTGGGGCGGAGCACTACTAGCACGAAAAGTCTCTATATTATCGGCGAGCTCCAACCGCAAACAGATTTTCTAACCCTATCCAGACATGTAAACATTGTCAACACCATGATACACACAGTGCTCTAGTTTTGAGGTATTTATTGTTCAAGTAGGTTATAGAAATGGTGCGTCACTATAAAAAAAAAGTAACAGAGGGATCTAGGATGAGAATCAAATGAATCACGCTATTGAGGAAATTAAGAGTAGAAAAACCATAAAAGTTCAGCAGCAGCTTTTGGATTCCCCGATCAACTTTACAAGTCAAGTTTTATAAATCTTGCAATAAAAATCTTGTTAATAATGACAGTAAATACAAAAAATACCTCTCAGCTACTTTTTTTTATTCACTTATATACTGCTTTTCGTATTGTCATAATTTATTTTGCGAGTCAACCTATCAAATTATCATGATTTACCAGGCATGTGGTACCCCACCTCTCTGCTAGAATTACCTCATTATGGAGCACTACTGGCAGTTTTCGAATGGTTCGCTATATGCCAGTCTTAAACGAAAAAGGTTTATTATTTTTAATAAATTTGCTTGTGCTATGATAACTACAGTCTCTTCTCTTTGCAAATCCATGTTTTCAGTTTATCTAACTTGATAATTAAAGCTGATATTCGCTGTTTAAGAAAAGGTGACCGTCCTTCCCGGTCCCCCCTATCTTTTCTAGTCTGTTTGGAAACTTTTTCTCTACTTTCTATCCATATTATTATATTCTTACAACTATCTGCTTCTGTTACTTCCTATTCTAGTACAAGAATGGCCTGCGATTTCAAAAGTAATTTGTAGATTTTTTAGACTCACTTATAGTTACCGCTTTGGAAGTTTAAGCAGCACTATAATCCTTGGTCTTTATCTCCAACACTGAATTAAGACCGATCTCTCCCCTTCTCCCATACAAGTTATCTTCCTGTTCCAATATCTCCTTGTATACATATTCTTTATTACTAATCCTAAGTTTTTGAGCAAACTTTAACAGGTTTTTGCGTTTACTGTTCAGCTCTTCATCAATTTTCTCAACATCTTATTAAAAACTTTTTCGTTATCATACAACGTAAATATACTTATATTACTGTAACAATTAGTATTTTTTCCTATTTTTCCTATTTCTTATTCTGACAGCATATTTCCATCTATTGATTTGTAATTCCTTGAATGTTTTTTTAACATCTACTAAATCACCCCCTTTTGCCAACCCTTTTTTAGTCTGCAGCATTGTCCGGCTATACAAAATTTTTACTTAATTTATTTATGCACATTTTCTTTCTTTGTCTTGTTGTTCCCATGTTTCTTGAATCAGTACTGAATCGAAATTATTTACGAAATTTTCCGATAATAATGCAAAATTAATACCTGCTATATTTCAAGATACGATTGAAATCGTATCCACTCCCTACTTGCCTATACCTTTATATCACGTATGCTTTTCTGGCTGATTTCACATTGTCTTCTCTTAGTCTGCACCCCTGCGTGTTCCATGATTCAGCCAGCCTCATAATTCATGACAATTGTACCATAAGAAAAAAAAAACAACATGTTACCACCAACCCTAGCCAAGAGGCGGTTGTAACAGTACCCGAAGGTGGTAGTTAGCAGGTTAATTACAACGCCAAAAAAAATTAAGTTATTTTATACATTTTATTAATAGCATAATTGTGCCCAGAGAATTTGTCACAACCGTACCCAATGCCCTTCTTCGCAAAAAAATTCGCAGTAAAAAATAAAAATAGTCTACGTAAAAAATAATCTCTGCTTTTCAACAACTTATGTTTAACGTACAACAAGAGGCACAATTTATTACTTTATATGTACTTACACAACAACAATCACAAAAAAAAAATTGAACAAAATAAGTTTCGTTTCACTGTTTAAAAGTAATGTATGCTTATGTTGGCTTTCATATCGCGCAATGGTTGACAAAAAACAATGACACACACTCAGAAAAGGATGCAATCCTTTCTTTTTTTGTTCCCATCAAGTCTTTGTTATAATTTCGCTAATATTGTTACTATTACAACCGTCCTTTGGCCCAACCGTACTAAATCTCTTTCTACTATTGATACTTTTACTTTTAAAATTTAAAAATTTCGTTTTCTTTGTACCGTCAAGTTCAGAACTTAGTCACTTTTGACGCAGACCATATTTTTTTGTACAGTTAAGCTTGAATGAAAAATCATTCTAAACTATTTAATTTAATTTTTTGTCCAACTGAATTAGTTGATTACATGCTAAGCTACGAGCAATACAGTAACACGTGTCTACGTTTTTTATTGGATCAAAGCTTCTTATGGCGCGTTCTGACTTTCCCATTATGTGTGCCAAAATGAAAATTTTTCAACAAAAAAAAAAAAAAAAAAAAAAAAAAAAA
>JAPYYV010028495.1:0-11107 GCA_030522625.1 Copidosoma aretas
ATTTATTCCAACAAAAACAAATTCAGCAATTTTACGTAATATTCATAATAGCAGTTAATGTTCGTTTAACAAAAATATATAAGTATTTATGATGGTGCTAACAGATAGCGAATAATCCACAGCGATGTATCGAAGGTATTGCAGTTATATTTTGAATTATGATATTTGTTAATTTAGAAAATGAAATATTTTCTGGAAATTGGAATGAACTTTTAAAATAGCACTGGACAACATTGTGTATGATAATTCGTCATAGAAACAATACAAAGAGCCATAAGCAGTTGCAAAATTACTCCTTCAAAAATATAGTGCTTCAAACATAATATACTTCTGTTTAAGGTATTAATTTTGATCAACAAAATTAACAGTAATTTTTTTAAAAAAAAAGGTATTTCCGCAACAATTAGTCGCACGATAACTTTCTTTTTTATAAAAATTTGCAGAAAAAATTGAGTAATTTAATGAAATTAAAACAATTGTCTAATTGTAATAAAACGAAGAGATAAAGACTATGCATTTAAGCTTTCAACCGTTTTTATTGCAAAATGTTTGTTGAATACAACATGATCATAAATTGTATGACTAAATAATGAAACATACGATTATGTTAGTATGTAAAATCAAATACAGTTATATACGATCTTTAAAGAAGTTTTCGAACAAATTGAAACTTTGAAGTCTTTCAAGTTGCAAATTCCATTGTTCGTAAACTATTCGTGGATCAAGTAAAGTTTATGACTTCTACTTAGTAAACTATGTTTTGATGAATGTCAAGTAGTTATCAGTGAGTCTACAGTTTGTACTATAAAATCTATCGATTGTTATTTTTGTTAGAATTAACGGACTTAATCAATAAAAATAATACAATATAGGCAAAGAAGTTGAAGTTGTACATGAAAAAGTGGAGAATTGGAAAACGATACGATTCATAAAAAGTATAACGAAGGAAAATAAACTTGATAAAATCAAAGATAATTTTACAAAGGAAAGGAAGATTTTGGTAATATATTTTGGTAAGATATGGTAATCGACATTTCCATCATCTGTAAAATGTAAAAAAAAGAAAAAAGTAGAGAGAGAAAAATATAGCAAATAGAAGAAGATACAGATGAGTTTAGAAGTTTTTAAGTGATGGACTGTAGGATCTGCAATGAAAGAAAAAAAAATATAAAGCACACATTGCCATGTAAAGAGGAAAAAAACAACAAATGAAATATTAATGATATCAGTCAGAAATATAGAATTAAAAGATAATGGAGAGATACGCAGGAGGAAGATGATTCATGTAAAAATATAAGATGTTTATGCAGGTAAATAAGGCACGACAGTAAAGATAGAAAGTTCAGAAATATGTTATGCGTTACCAATTATAATATTATGTAACTGTAAAAATAAAGTATATCACGTTGCTGTATGTTTAATCAGTTACACATGTTACACTCAATCGAAAATAATACTAGTACTAATATAAGTGGATAAGAATTTTGAATAGTTATGAAAAAAAAATAAAAAATGTAGAAGTATATAAAAATCTATATATGGCATGAAAAAAAAATAAAATAAAAAATCTACATTTACAAATATTAAGAAAGAATTTTAAAATGATAACATATTAAAAACTTCAATCCATAATTGGTTTTAAAATGACCAAAGATAACAAACAAAGGCTCATAACAATTTTTGTAATAATAAAGATTGCGTAAATATTGTATACATATACATATGAATCAATATTAACCTTAAATATTAATTAGAGTCATCATCAGTATTAAACTATTAACAATTGAATTTTTATGAGATCGCTTTGGTTATCTATGTTTGTACGCATATATGTGTATTAGAAAATATACTTTTTCATTTATTATGCAGACATGAAAATGAAAATATTTAAATATGGGGGTAGGCGCGCGGAGCGCACAGGGGGCGAAGCCCCACTAGTATCTATATGTATATACATATATTACACATTAAGGGCGTTCCCTGTAAAAATATGTTATACAAATTTTAAAATGAGAACCACATTTTATCAAAATCAGTAGAAAGACTTATAAAATATGATTAATAACGTCTATGCATACATACATACATTGATTAATATACATATTTTTTCAGTTTTTTAGTGGTGATGAGAATAAAAAGTGATAAGCCCTGTTGAATCAAGATCAGTTGAGTCTAAAGATATAAATTATTATAAAGATAAACAGAAATACACCCACATGCTCCAACAATTTTTTTTTTATTTCTATCCAAATATGTTATTTTGTAATAAATTTTCTGATCTTACAAAAATTCTATAATAAATTACCCAAAAACAACGTTAAAAATCAAAACAATAACTTTTTTTGAAAAAATTGATGAAAGATCTCAACAATTAGTGTGCTATTAAAAAAGCTAGAAAATCCGAGCGTTTGATTTTGATTGGAGTTCCGAAATAAGTTTAAAAATCGATATTTTTTTCATTTATTCCGCTATATCTCGAAAACAGAACGTTTTAGCTAAAAAATGTTTCGAATAATTTTGTTTCTTGGACGATTTTACGTAGGGATATAGTATTGAAAAAAATTAAACAATGTGTTTACCTACCAAAAACAATCAAGAACCCTCAAAAACTCAAAAATATAAAATCATTAACAAACAGATTAAAATTTTTATTCGTTAAAATTTGGATATTTTATAGGTTTTAGCATTGTTAACAAAATTCGCCCGGTCGGGTTGCCGATAAACAATACGGCTACCTATTGCAAAATTGTTGATTCAAAACTTTCGAACGCCGCGCCGTAGTGTGCTGTGGCGTTCATCGATTCTGATGAAACCAATTGGAATCAGTAGGTATTCATGTATTGTTTCAACATGCTGAATGTGAAAAATTTCCAATGGATAGTTTTTTTGTTATTAACAAAATAAATTTCTCATAGGGCCTAATTTAGTCAATTTACAAGACAGAGATGTGCAATGAAGCACACTTGATAATACTAATTTTTTTATGAATTTGGAAAAAAAAATTCTATATTACCAATAATAGCGGTGTAACGATACTTTTACTTTTTTACTTGTAGCGGCCGTTCTAATTACTCTTTTGATTTCGGACTCTGCTCAACCTTTCTTTCCTACCGAGGGTGTGCCAGGGATCCAAAAAAGCCCGTGGTTGGAAGAAAATTTTTTTTGTATTAAGAATATGACAATAAGTATAATACAACAGAAAAAAAATTTTTTACCTGACTATTGACTTTGCTTTTTGATGGACGGAGCTTTGTATCAGTATCGGTAAAAAAAAAGTTTTCATTACAGTATGATTAAAATGTTTTGTATGGCGTCTAAAATGAAAAAAACCGCTGCCAATAAATTAGCACAAAGCATCCTCAAAAAAATTCTTCCGCAATTATCTAACTTAATAAATATTAAATAAAATATTTAAATGATTTAAAATGTCAAAAAAAGCTATTTTTATGCCCTACAATGTAAAATTATTTTAAAAATAAGATTACAATTTTAAATTAAAAATATAACTTTTACCCGAATAAGTTATTCAAACAACATTGTTATAATTTTTTAAAACGAAAAACAACTAAGCAAACAATGATAACTTATTACTGAAGTCGATGTACGTAATATAACTATCTTGTAGCTAAAATTTTATTGAATTATATAAAGCTATTCAATTACACAGTCCCACAAAAAAAAAAGTTCTGATCTTGGGGTCTCACTATGTTGAGTATATGTTTTTGGGGTCGCTGAATTCAAATTCGAAGTCCATTTAACTCCATCGGGTCTAGGTTTGGCCAAACCTCAGAAAACCCACTTTTATAGGGTCATCAGTACGTCAAAATTTTTTTCCATGGTCTGGTCATGAAACCACATCTCCTATCTGTTTTTGGGATCGCTGAATCTGAATTTCAAGTTCACTTAGCTCCATCAGTTGATCATAACCTCAAAAAACCACTTTTCCAGGGTCATGAGCACTGAAAAAAAATGTTTACTGGTCTGGTCATTAAATCACATCTACTATATGTTTTTGGGGACACTGAATCCGAACTTGAAGTCCACTTGGCTCCATCAGTTGACCATAACCTTAAAAAATCCCTTTTAGGGTCATAAGCACTGAAAAATGTTTTTCTCAGGTCTGGCGATAAAATCACAGCTACTCTGAGTTGTTTGGATGGCTGCATTGGAATTTGAAATTCCTTTAGCTTTGTCTAGATCTTTCCACAACCTCAAAAACCCACTAATATTGGCTTATTAGTGCTTCAAAATAAGTGTTTTTAGTATAAGAATCGAACTATGTTTACTGTATATTGCTGAATTTATGCAGTGGATCTAATCAATTTAGATTTGCCTTGGGCGCCAATGCACTTGTGATCTAACCATCTCCGCGGCATATTAGTGTACATTCTTAATCGAGAGAAGGAAATCCCTTATCCCCCAAACAAAGGAGCAAAATCGTTATTTAGTACAAAGTATGAGAGGCAATAGTATACGCCACTTTTGAGGAAAAAAAGCTTCATCTCCCATGTTTTTGACAGCCTTGGCTTCGCTTCGGGTGTCAACTCATACCTGAAAGAAAAAGCTTAATTTTCTTTCACGTATCGTAATGTATTAATACGTTTCTTACGTATGTCTGCATCCATGGCACCTCCTCGTGGTGACGGCGGGCAATGGAGCTGCCTGTTATCCGGCCGAGTCCCTGGATTGCGGCTTTAATGCCGTCATGGCAGGCAAACGTAAGAAACGTTTTACGAGACAGGGATTAGGAAACAGAATCGGCGGCTGGTCAGGGTAAGAAAGCGGGCCCGCAGGCGTCGTCATCATGCGACCGCAGCTCTGTATTAGTTGGTGACTTGGCTGCTGCAGAGTACAAAACTACAAGAAAAGATTACAATGATCCTTCCAGAACTTATTTCTGTGAGAAAAATCGTAATAATTTTTGTTACATATGTACCAAATTTAAACTGATTCATTTGCGAAAAGAAATAGATGAGGATATCAAGAAATTGTACGAAGAAATGTTTGGTCATGTTATGGATCAACATACAAACTGGGTTCCAACCATAATATGTAATTCATGCAGAATAATGTTGTACAGATGGAAAACAGACAAAAAGGAAGACTTGATCAAATTAAGCACTCCAGCGAAATGGAACGAACCTCTTGATGATCAAGAATGCTATTTTTGTTCGAATGATGGGATAAGTGGTTTCACCTCAAAAACCAAAAATAAAATCGTTTATGCCACCGTTATGTCTGTAACGCCTCCCATCTTAGTAGAAAGAAGAGAACAAAAAATCCATAAATCATTTTCAGATGTGGCGATGAAGAGTACAGATATATATGCAGGCAATGAAGAGAATACTTACAGTGACAAAGAAACAATAAATAGTGAAAACGAAAGCAACTGTGAAAGCGACTGTGAAAGTGACTGTGAAAACAACACTGAAAACGACAATGATTACTCTCCTAGCAAGAAAAATTCAACTCTATCATTGGTCACACAATCAGAACTTAGTGATGTCATTCGTGATTTGAGTTTTCCAAAGGATGGTGCAGAGTACTTGGCTTCTTTCTTGAAACAGAAGCACTTTCTAGCGCCTGGTACGAAAGTTTCTACATATCATGACCGAGATTCGATCTTTCGGCAATTTTTTACATCAGAAAATGATCTTGTATATTGTACTAATGTTAAAGGACTCATCAATGAATTGAAAGCAAATTGTTACAAAGCAAAAGACTGGAGACTTTTTATAGATTCCTGCAAGAGAAGTATAAAGGCGGTATTGCTCCATAATACTAATGTTTACGCTTCAGGTCCTATTGCTCATTCAACTATCATGCAGGAAAATTATAGTAATATGCAAACCAATGGCAAATATGTGGAGATTTAAAAATCATCACAATGTTACTCGGGCAGCAGTCGGGATTCACCAAGAACCCATGTTACTTATGTTTGTGGGATAGTAGAGATCGGAAAAATCATTATAAAGTGAAAGAATGGCCAATTAGAACAACTCTTGACCCTGGGTCATGTAACATAATTCATGATTCACTCGTGGATCCATCAAAAATTCTTATTCCTCCTTTCCACATTGAGCTTGGTCTAATGAAGGAGTTTGTCAAGGCACTTGATAAAAATAGCAAATGTTTTCAATATTTAGAAACGAAATTTCCTAAACTTTCCGATACTAAAATAAAAGAAGGTGTTTTTGATGGACCACAAATTCGAAAAATGTTCAGAGATAATGACTTTACTAAGCAAATGAATAAACTTGAGAAAGCAGGATGGCTAAGTTTTCAATCAGTAGTGTAAAATTTCTTAGGAAACCGGAAAAGTCCCGATTACAACAGTATCGTTGCTAACATGGCGAAAGACTTTGAAAAATTAGGTTGTTTGATGAACTTAAAACTCCATTTTCTAGACTCTCATATTGATAAATTTCCCGACAACCTTGGTCACTTCAGTGAGGTCACTTCAGTGAAGAACAAGGGGAACGTTTCCATCAAGATCTGAAAGTAATGGAAACTCGATATCAGGGTCGATAGGATGTGAAGATGCTAGCGGATTTCTGTTGGATACTCAAAAGAGAAACGCGGAAGAGGAAGCGTAGGAAAAAGCCCTTGCATCGCTCGTTCGAAGAGAAAAGAACACGTTACAGCTCGAAAAAAGAAAATGTGTAGAAAAGCTTATTACCCAGAAATAAATATCAGCTCAAATCATATCAAACAGCCCTTCTAAGGGCTACATGATGTACAAAATACGATCGCGCAACCTCCTCGTGGTGTATATCGGGTAACGCTAATGCCGACGGTATAACTTTTATTTTGGAAATAAATAGTGCTAAAAGATCCTACATTGTTAGGTTTTTTTGGAGGTCATGGCTGAGCCCTGCCGTTATAGAACTCAATAGATCTCTTACTTGAATTTAGTCATGTAGTAAGTGTGGTTTTATCACCAGATTAGAGAAAAACTTTTTTTAGTTCTGACAACCCTATAAAAGTGATTTTTTTTGAGTTTATAGCTGAACCTAGATCCGATAAAGCTCAATGAACTATTATTTGGATTCAGTGTCCCCAAAAACATATAGTCAATGTGATTTAATGACCAGACCTGAAAAAAAAAAATTTTACCAGTGCTGATGACCCTGAAAAAGTGGTTTTTTGAGGGTATGACCAACTGATAGAGCTAAGTGAACTTAAGATTCGGATTCGGCGACCCCAAAAACATATAGGAGATGTGGTTTCATGATCAGACCATAGAAAAAAGCTTTGACGTACTGATGACCCTATAAAAGTGGGTTTTTTAAGGTTATGGCCAAACCTAGACCCGATAGAGTTAAATGGCCTTCGGATTCAGATTCAGCGACCCCAAAAACATATAGTCAATATAGTGAGACCCCCAGATCAGAACTTTTTTTTTGTGGGGCTGTGTTATCTACACACCCCAAAACAGCAAAAACCGTTTTTTTAGCATCAAAAATCGTTATAAGAACCTTAATAGGGTATGAAACGTCAAATCTTTTCGTCAACTATTAAAGGATAAAAAGAAACGTTTTAAGCCCTAGATCATCGAAATCACTAGGTTTTTGAGATATCCGTGATTTGAAGAAAACATTGAATTTTATAAAAATATATCCGTTCTAAGCTATCAAAATCCAAATATATACATTATTATAGTTATTTCACGACATTCAACGAGGGTTGGATTATTTCTACACTGAACGTAGTAATTTTACACAAACATTTTTTATACAGTGTATGAAAGAGATAGATAGGTTATAAAAGCAGTATATTAATCGTTATTATAGTATAATTCCTGCACTAACAACTGTACTGCGTCGCCTGTGAACTTATCTATGAACAAAATAATATTTTTAAATGAACTGTTATTTCCTAAATTTCAACAGAAATCTTAGAATTTCTTTCATAAAAATAAAAAAAAAAAACTTATCAAGATGATTGAAAATGGTAAATAAAGCTATCTTGAAGCGTTATCAGATGATTTTATTAGGAATTTTAAATTTTGATTTTCCAACCATTAAAAGAGTTAAAAATACCGTTTTTTTACCATACAAATCGTTATATAATCCTTAATAAGGTATAAAACTCAAATTTTTTATGGATGGCTGAAAAAATAAAAACTAATCTTTTTATTATCACAACTCATCAATTAATAGATATGATGACTCCATAACAGCAGGGGATAAATCCAATATAATAAATAGAACCAATGGCTATTACTGTTAAAAACAACTCATCAATTTTTTACAGAAATATGAACGATTTTCCACAAAAATCTCAGTAAATTTTCAATAAAAACTGAAAAAGATAACTTATCAAGATAATTTAAAATGGAAAATAGAGCAATATTAAAGTTTTTATTTTTTTTTTCTCTCTTATATTTAATTTCAAATGAAGCAGTTTTAATGTTTTATGAGATAGAACTATTAAAGCAATCGATTTTTATTTGTTTCAACTTGGATTTTTGTTTTTTAATTATTGCAAGGATATAGAAACAAACATTTTAAGCCTTAAATCATCGAAATCACTGGAAATGTTTTTAAGATATAAGAAATTTCCCACGAAAATCTTAGTATTTTTTAAATAAAAACTAAACAAAATATTTTATCAAAAAGATTCAAAATGGAAAATAGGGCTACTTTAAAGCTCTATCAGATGTTACTATTTAGAAGTTCAAATAAAGTTTTTTTCACCCTTAAAGAAGGAAAAATTGCTGCCAATAAATTAGCACGAAGCTTCCTCAACAACATTATTCTGCAATCATTTAACTTAAAATCAAATTAAATTATATTTTATAATGATTTTAAATGTGGAAATAAGCTATTTTTATGCTGTATGATGTGGAATTATTTTAAAAATAACATTTTAATTTTTACTCGAATAGTACAAAAAGTATGGTTCAAATGTTTTTCATTGAAAACAATGAAAAAAAGATTAGAACATATTACTGAAATTCATATACATGATATAACTATCTTGTAGCTAAAATAATTTTGAATTATATAAATCTATTTAATTATCTACAGAATATAACTATGATAAAATCAAATATAAATTCTTTCTCTCAAAAAACAGTAAAAACTGTTTTTTTTTTGGCTTAAAAATTGTTATAACAACCTTAATAGGGTATAAAACGTCAAATATTTTTGTGAACCTGTACAGAGTATAAAAAGTATCATTTGGAGCCCTAGATCATAAAAATCATTTAGAGGGTTTTTGAGATATGACTTATAGAAGAAAAAAAATTGTAGATTTTCTTCAATAAAAAAGGCATAAAGTATGAAAAAAATTTTTATTTTGAAATGAAGCTGTTTTAATAGTTTATGAGATACATCTGTTAAAGCAATCGCTTTTTATTGGTTTCACCCTAAAAGTAGCAAGAACCCGCTTTTTGGACATAAAAAATTAGTATAACAACCTAAATAAGGTAAAAACTTGGATTTTTGTTGTTTAATTAATGCAAAAATATAAAAACAAACGTTTCAAGCCTCAAATCATCAAAATCACTCAAAAAGTCTTAAAGACATGAGGGATTTTCCACAAAAATCTCAGTATTTTTAAAATGAAAACTAGACAAAATATTTCATCAAAATTATTCAAAACGTAAAATAAAGCCATTTTAAAGCTCTATCGGATGTTACTATTTATAAATTCAAATACAATTTTTTTCACACTTAAAGAAGTAAAAAACCTATTTTTTGACCATAAAAAACGTTATAAAAACCTTAATAAAGTATAAAACTTTAATTTCGTTTTCGAGCCGCCATAATGACAAGAAAAAAAATTATAAGCCCAGAATCATTAAAATCTACCGTGGGGTTTCCCAGATATGACTGATTACATACACACACATACGCACTAAGGGTGTGTAAGACATAAAAATCTCGCAAGATTTCTCGTTTCGTCTCGAGAAGTGAAAAATCTCGACCCGGAATTTCTCCCCTCGAATAATAAAAAAAAATCGCGTCTCGACCCGAGATTTCTCGAGTATTAACCCCGGGATAGCCGGGAAATCTCGGGTTTCTCGAGGGCTAAATCCAAAATAGCCGAGATTTGTGGCCTTACTTGAGAACAATTTTGATTTACTTTTGCGAAAAATAAAAGCGAGTGGAAACCAATAAAACATTGCTATTATTAGAAATATACGTATGCATACATAATTGCGCGGTGCATAAGGTTTGTATGTGCGCGTGCGAATAAAGAGTGCATTAAAATTGATGTCTCGCATTAACAACAATGACGATCGGCTTCTGTGCAGAACTGTGATTTGAATGGCCATGCTGGTCTGCTGAACTGACGCAGCGTCAAAATCAATATAAACGGACGGCACCTTGTCAACAAGACGCTGCCCGAATGATTGATTTTTAACGTTTATCAAAAAGCGGTTGTTATTTAAATCAGTACATAGTGCAGTTATTATGACCATAAGCAGATCCTTTTTCCCCTCAGTATAGCTCTCTGCCATTGAAAACACTGTTCCGCTGAAGATCTGTAGATGCCGTAAGCATATTATAAGATAGAGTGACCAAAAATTTTTTTTTTTTTATATAAATATGAGAAATCCTTATCTAAGTCATACAGATCAGAAGAAAAATTTCGTCCATTTTAATATTATTGTTGAGAAAGCAAAGTTTTAACAAAATATCTCGGCTGTCTCGAAATTGACCCGAGATGGCCGAGAAATCTCGGGTTTCTCGATATCTCTGCCGTTCCGGGGAAAAAAGCCGTAAGTGCAGTCAGTGTCGAATTGAGAAAATCGACAAAAACTATTTATATTGAAAAAATGACGAAAATTGAGTTTTTTAACAGCAAAAAAACGTTTCCTAGGATATTTAAGATATGATCTAACCATTTCACGGAAAAAAAATCAATTTTTCAAAAAGAGAAAAAGATACTGCACTTACGGCTTTTTACTCACGCACTTTCCCTTAGAAAAGAGCCGTAAGTGCACTTACGCTTTTTTTACTGTGTAAAGTCAATGAGCACGGCTACGCGATCCAATGTTAAAAGGCCGTAAGTCTAATTAGGATACATACAAATGCAGTTGCGGCTTTTTTCAGAGGGAAAGTAAGCTAGAATCAAAACCGTAAGTGCAAATTTT
>JAPYYV010028497.1:0-10567 GCA_030522625.1 Copidosoma aretas
AGAATAACGCAGCTTTCCAAAGAAAGATCTTCCTCACGGCGTCCTTGGTGCGGTCGCAGATACGTCCTGCGTGATGCTGGCTATGGCCCAGACGGAGCCTGCAGGGCGAGAACAGCGCAAACCTGAACAATGTCGATCCGATAGGCGGAATAAGTGATGACAAACGACAGTCCCCGGCACAACAGACGACATGTTGACCCTCTCGACGACCCTGTTCCAGGTCACAGGATGAGCAGGAGGCCAGCTACCCGATAAGAGAGGTGATGTGCAACAGGTGCGGATAAGCAGGCAGCCCCAGAGATCCAGCCAGCAGGCACTGGAGCTGGCGGAATTCGAGGCGGTGACGTTATGAAGTTAGGCAACAGCAGCAGGCACAAGACAGCGGATTTCGTGCTCCAGGAGGTGAGAGACACTGGGTAAGCAAGGTAAAAAGCCTCGCTGGGCACTGAAGAGTAGTATCTAAAATAATAGCACTCCCACAGGAGGTGTAGATAATATTCTAGTGATTTGGATAGAAGAGCAACACAGAATCTGCCAGTACACTTACGCACCTCGTAGGTATCTCCTCGTAGGTAATATAGGTATATGTATAAGAAGGTATACCCCTAAAAGTGATTCAGCTATATTGATTTTGAATGAAATCAGAGAAAGCTTAATAAATTTAAAAAAAAAAAAAACCCTAAAAGTGATTCTTATTTTTCATCTTAGATAAGTTTCGATAATGTAATGTTCGCTTCTGCACAATAAATGTTTTTATTTTTTTGGTTTCATAGTGGAAAGGAGTAGATTTTCTAAAGACGACTGTACGTGCACACATGGTTACCGTAGAGGTTGTGTCAGATTCACCCTGGCATGTAGTGTAATAATACTACGTGGGCAAGGGTCCAGGCCTACTCGAAATAACTCTACACACGCACTCTACACCTAATATCACTATAACTATATATACATAGCATATGAGGTGTGGATTGCTTGTGTAAAGTTATCTAGAGAAACAGTGGAAGCATAAGAAATAACGACGAAGCTTAATGACCGAACAAGACACCAAGGGAGGAATCTGGTCGGTACTATACGCATCAGGGCAAAACTGGGAATATTAAGGTATTAATACAGCGACAGAGGTAACAGGAAGGAGAGAGAGACACATCTTAGTCAGGCATAAGACTTATGAGCAAAGAGAATTTACTAATAGATCTTCAGTCCGACCACACCGATAGTTGCAGTGCTGATAGCAACTTTTCTGGATGAACTGCTGGCCCAGGTGCTGCCTGTGCCTCCCGCCCCGGCCGCCGGCACACCGGCTGGGCGCCAGGCCTGAGTGGGGCGTGAGTGACATAAGCTTTATCTATTGATCGTTCAAGAAGTAATAGAAATGGTAGTATGGAAAGTTACTGATATTAACTTTCAGTGATGCATACCTTCACAAAAAAAATGTGTTAAAATATCAGTAAGTGTATTAAATGTTTGTATTGCAGGAGTGACTTGATAATTGCCACCATTTAAAGCTGAAGTGCAGCGTTAACTGAGCTTGATAATCAGAGATAGCTGACCTAACAGCTTAGTTTTGCATACGCACAGATAAACTGCCGTCTATAATTTTTAAAGCCTATTTCATGCAATTTTTTAATAGATTCGATGTTTCTTTTTTTCAGTAGACTGGGCTATAAGTGTAAGAAACAGGAATTAACTGGTAGAATTATCAAAGCCCGCTTATATTAGTACCACATGGTTGATCAAATCGAGGATCTCTTGAATTTAAATCAACTTTACAATGCGATTGTACTGATTTTTATAGAAATTCGAAGCTGGAAAATAAAACTTGACAGAAAGGTAGTTTTTTGGTCTAAAATTTACTGGTACAAATTGAATGGTAAATATTTTTAAGTAAAAAAAGCTAAAACCTAAAACCTGGAGCAGTCAATTATATTATAAGCCCATTATGTGGGATTTTCTCATTATAGTACTGATTAAGAAATGTATTATAATACATCCAACCTATGATGTCATCAAAATTTTTTCAAGTTTGGAGCTGGCAATACTTAATTGTCTTTGTTTCCATTGATTAATTAAAGTATATTGGTGTCATCATGGCTCTACAGGCAAATCAAGTTTCTATTACACATACAGCCTCTGTTATTAAAGTTTTTTAAAATTTGAAAGTGGAAAAATCACAGTGGTCAACATACCCACTTACCTCGTCAACTGTATTTTAGCTGGATTAATGCAGTACGAGTACCTGGTACCTGCTCTGCATCAATGTATTCAGCAATTGACTTTAGGACTCAACCAAATATGCAACTAATAGTGTCATCAAAGGTTCTCAAGATTAAGAAGCTGACTGAATGATAAGGTTCAAGTAAAATTTATTGTTTTACCTCTTTTGACTAATAATATGTAGTACAGGGACCTGATTTTTGCTTAAATGCTCATAAATAAAAATTTTTCTCTAAAGCTGTTCATTAACAATCCATCACATGACTTAAAACTATTTTTTGTTCATTTAGAATAATCTCGTTTTATTTTATATCTTTTCTTTTATTCGGTACATAGTTTTGTGGAATAACTCTTTATTTTTTCAAGCTGATAAAATGTTTTCAACGGTTTATCATTTTTCTCACTGACGATAAATAATTTGAATTAAGGAAATTTCTTTCTATTAGGATTAACTGTCAGTGTAACACCAACAGCTGAATTAACTGCATCGTCTGTTCGTGATTATGAAACAGATCACATTCGAAATATCCTCGATGAGTTATGAGAATTGCTGCAGACATATTAAAGTGCAACTAGGTTTCGATATACCGGTACTGTTTTTTTTTTTTTTAACCAGTTAGCATGAACTAATAAAACATTAAATTATCTCATTGACATGTAGCCAGCAATGATCAAAGCCTTGAACAGTATAGCATGCCTAGATATCATTAACTTACATTTTTATTTCTGACGAGTTCATACAAGCTGACTACAAGTTGACCGCTTACTCCATACAAAAATATTCAATAGTGATTTCAATCAACCCTAGCATGATTTCATAATCAACTATACGCAACGTGTTGTAGGGTTCTCTCCCCACTCCAATAGTGGCCAGGCAGTGCTACTGCGTATTGATGCATTTATTTCTTGTACGGCTCTCGACCAAACCACACAGGATAAGTGAATAAAGCACACACACGCCTACGCTAATTCTCTCTGCTTATTCCAGCACTTTCTGCCCTACGAAGCCACGTCTAAGGCCACAGTGCCTATAGTGTGATCGCATTACAGTCACCTACCAAACAATGATAGTACTACATCATGCAGCGTTTAATGTCAATGATCACCTATAGATGACTTGGTCAAATTTGTCGTACCTGGAGAGATGTAGTACGAGTACCTAAACCATGCTAATGGAATAATAAATAGGGATCTGTCTCAAGCTGTACATCAACAACCCAGCAAGCTTTATCAGCCAATTATGCTTTTTGATTCTCTGAGTTTCTTGACAGAGCTTCATACTATTTTTAAGTGTAAAAAAAAACATGTCCAAAGCATATATTAAGAGTTTCTATGCGTCAGTCGTTAGTGCTAGTATTCAACTTTTACTCTCCTGATTACAACATTGAGCAAAAAAATGTTTTACATTTGAATTTTCACTTTCAGTAACTTCACAATTTTATGTTTTCTTGTAAGAAGATGGGAAAAAAGTTATACTCAATCTTCGTTTGATCATTTGTTCTTCAACCGGTCGCAATGTATTATACATAAAATTTGTTTGATAACTTTTTTTTGAAGCCTTTCGGGACTAAACATAAAAAGCAAGAAAATGTCTGAACTACAAATTTGCTTTAAAATAATACGTTTTTGAAAGCCTTTACATACCAGGAAACAGTTTAATCCTGTCGCTAACTACATAAAATGTCCGTAGCTGTCAGTCAGTAAGCGTCAAGATAAAATTTTCTTCCTGGTATGTGAAGGCTTTTAAAAAAGCATTCTTTTGGAGCAAAATGTAAGTTTGAAAATTTCCTTGCTCTTTGTGTATTTTTCATTAAGACTTAAAAAAAAAGTTAAAACAAATTTTATGAATAACGAACTGCTATCGGTCGAAGAACGAATGATCAAACTAAAATTGATGATAACTATTTTTCTTTGCTTCTTAGAAGAAAATTATGGATATTGCGAGGTTGCTGAGGGTACATTCTTAGAAGAATAAAATTTTAATGTTTCTATTTTTTATTTGTATTACTTTAGCAATAGGCAGGTAGAAAAATAGCAGGTGGCTTACGAGGTGAGTTGTTTGGGCAGATGTTACACCTGCATGACCATGTGTAAATAAAATAACAACTGATGGTGAAACGGCTTTTCGTGGAATTTCCTTCAAAAATTCATAAAAAAATACGAATCAGAGATTTAATAATCATTTTAATGGAACCAGATGTGTCTTTGGTTCCTGTTCAATATACAATTTTTTGAGAATGATATTCTGATGATACATTATTTTACATAATACAAATTGACCACATAGAGTTAAACTTAATGCAAAACACCATCGGAATGCATGTCCTAATGGCGAAACGTGATGTTCTAATGGCGGAAAGTACATATTATTTGAATGGAATCTGTGTGTTCCACCACCCGGACATCAAATATTTGAGGTTAAGATTTAAATTGTGCGTATAATGAAACAGTAATATTAAAGAAAAATTTATTGTAGTGTAATGTATTTAAAAATCGTAAATTACTTTTATTGATTTAATAAGACCCAAGTTTATATGTCTTATATAAAATTTGTATGTGCGAAAAATTTGAAGATTTTTTTTAGATATTGAGGGTAGATTGATTGTTTTATCTTTGGAACAGACGTTAAAAGTGCGTTTCTACATCGGTACTTTTACCTTACACAGAATATTTACATTGAATGAGTAATTTTGTCATTTGAAGACATGAATGCCGGTGTCAAAAAAGTAAATTGGTGTGGATCAATAAAAGTTTGAAGATTATTTATCTGGAGAATATGTAGAGAAAAATATTTCGGAAAAGACAAGAGATTTACTATTTTATTTAGCTGACTCCAAACTTAGGATTTAAAACGACAATTTTTTATAAAAAATTAAGGTTTCCCGATTTCTAAATAAGGAGTGCGAGTCCAGTCACCTGTAAGACCCTGTGCAAATGAAGTACGCAGAATCGTCAAACTGAGTAAGCAAGTGCATCATTTAAACACATGAATACAGGTGTATAAAAAGTCAAATGATGTGGATCGATAAAAGTTTCTTTATAGCGGATCTGATAAGGAATTCAAGAAAAATATTTCTGAAAAGATACATAATCAGTGTCTTATGTAGCTGGCTTAAACTCAAAACTTAAACCTAGTGCTTGATGTAAAAAATATAGGTTCTGCAATTTTCTAGTAGGGAGTATGAGTGCCTGTAAACCATGTGAAAATAAAATGCCCCCAATGCTTCAACTAAATGAGCAAGTGTATTCTTTGAACATATAAATGCAAGTGTACATAAAAACTCTGCTAGTATTAATTGTCAAGGATGTTATCTTTGACTTATCTCCGAACGGACAGGCACCAAGTTTTGTTATCTAGCGGTGTATCCAGACTCAGCTCATACAGCCAACTGCGTGCGTGTACCACGCCCCCTTCTTCACTTTGATGCCAGCAGTAGTACCAGCCGCATTTAATTTAACCTTTGCTCTTTACTACCTCGGAGCTTTGATTTTAATATTCTTTGAATGCTTAGAGAACTTTAATAATTCAGAGTTTTACACCAAGTGAACAAGTCTGTGTATTTGATAACCTTGTGCTTAATAGATACCAATGAGCGTTCCTAAGATAAAGAGCCGCATTATTCTTCCTGGCATGTGCAACCCCAATCGCATCTATCCCAGCAACTCTGACAGGTTGTGGGTAACCAGCACTGCGACTTGTGGGGCTTTAGAGCATGTTGTTGGAAGAGGCTTTAAAGAAGGGCATACGTAAGAGTCTAATATTTACCCAGAAGCAAACTTTCGACTGCAAAAGTTTGTCTGTTAACAGAATTTTTTTTTGCTTTGTCTCTAGTATGAGTTATATGGTGACAGTAGTCTATGTTCACAAATCAGGCTTATACATAGATGTGTGAAAATATCTTACTAGCGGTGCAGTACTTCATTACTCTCTCGCAAGAGTGTTTTACGAGAGAGGCTGCTAGCTAACTGTGAAGTCTTTAATTCGTGTTCGTGTGTACACCTCACTGCCATGTCCCTGGATTGCACGCAATGCGGCAACACAATTTGGGAGGGATTACGTTTACGGGTTTAAGGTTAGCGGGTCTAGTGCGCCAGGTACTAACCCTAGCCAGACAGGCAGTATGGTGCAGCTTTGTGGTTGCGCCTCTTTTTTTGCATGCATGCATATAATGATGTTTGTTTGGTAAATTCAGATTCAAAATAGCGAGGAACAGAAATACAAGCTTTAATCTGAAAGATAAACGAACTCTAGAGCGTCTGCAAAATCCAGAGAAAAATCTGATACAGAGTGAAAGTAATACTAAAGGTAATGTTGCTTTCTCGATCGGAATTTTTATTTTTGTTTCGTCAGAGAATTAATAATTAACTAGTTAGATGAACATTATCAAAAGATAATAATAAACATTAAGGATCCCAAAACGATCCTAAGTGAACTACAGCATTATAGAATGGCTTAAGCCAATATCACAGCTTCTTCCGTTAGGGCAAAATTATATCATCTTAAAACCACTCTTAAGGAAGATGTTATTAGTTTTACTGATTGTTTTGATAATATTGTCAGAGAATATAGAAATTCGGATTGTATGATACCCCTGACGGAGAATGAAAAGAAGTCTACATTTTATCATCCAGTTGCTTACCAGTTTTCGAAACTGCGTACTGCTAATATAGTACAATAGCAGACTGACAAGTGAGCAATGAGTTTAAATAAAATGAAAACACGTTTAATACAATTGGTAGAATGTAATCAACACTTAGAGTCTAAATCAGAGTAAGCTAGAGCAAACCTAGCAACAAGAGGTCAGGCAGGATTAGAGCAGCTGAAGAGCTATCGGGGTAACAAATTTTGGCTCATGTCCAGTCGCTGTTAATTGGCTACGTATGGACTTTGGTACTGCTTTTACTGGCAGGACCTCGAATATTACAAAGAAGACCGGTCCCTAAATAAGGATAATCCAAAAGACGGGTATGTCAGAGTTAACTCTAATAATAAGACCGATTGAGATAGGTCACATAATAACTTTAGAGGTAATGGTAGAGGAAGAAATAGGGGTAGTGATAAGTTTAGGGGCAAAGACTGAATGAAGAAAATACCTGGTGGTTGGCATTTTTAAGCAAGGCAATAACAGAAAAAAAAAGTTCAAGCAATGGTAACAGGTAATAATACTATTGAGACACTAACCAAAACCAAGATCTTTTTCACTGCTGAATCCAGAGTAATTCATTACATTGTGAATAAGGGGTAAATTTTAACAAATTGCAAAAATCCAACGATGAATTTTATTAGAGTGCAAACAAAAATCTGTCTGCTACTATTGTTATTGCTGTTGAAGGAGATATAATTTTACAATTTAATTCTCAGCAACAAATTGAATTAAAAAATGTGATAACTGCGAAGGAGGTAACAAATAACCTAATCTCGCGAAGACAATTTGATGATGCAAGGCTTGGTATGTATCTGGATGATGCAAGACTAGAGATATCTGATAAGGAAGCAGGAACAACATATATATCAGGAAAGTACAAAAAACCTAATTTGATAATAGACTTCGAAGTCATAAGGAATTCAGAGGACACAAAGATACAAAACTGTAACATATATTCGTTTGAAGCACACACAGATTCTTTGCGCGAGATCATGGATCAATCTCAGACAGACATTATAAATCTGGAAGTGAGTCAAAATTAAGAAGTAACTAGCAATCTTCAAGATGATCAGTATCAGATTGGTAGGGATAAAAATGATGATCACTACAATTAAAGAAAAATTTTAGAGCAAAATATAATCCCTCATCTATTATAAATGCATACTTGAGAATTATTATTGTGATTCAGATGTCGTTGATTCAGAGGATAATAGTAAACTGTTAACTGATATGAAATTAGGTGAAATCTTAAATTTTCAGGAAAAGATAGATGACACCCTATCGTTGCATATGAAATTAGGGCATACATCGATAAGATATTTAAAACAATTACCAATATCAGAAGCAATATTATCAAAGGCAAAATTTGCAAAATCTATGATAGACTGTGACACATGAAAATTAGCCAAAATGGAAAAGTTACCATTCCCAGAAGTCAGAGTCAGAGCAACTATACAACTTGAAAGAACACATGTAGACACAATGGGTTCTTAAAAATCAGACTGTTATTTAGATGAAAATAAATTTCTAATCGTGTTGATGAACGACTATTCTAGATACGCCAAGGCATATGGAGTAAAGAACAAAAGTCTAGAAGTAGATTGTTTAGAAGAATACCTGAAGCATGTTTACTTTCTATTATACGGGGAAGACACATTATGTTTTATCAGGACCGATTACAAAACAGAATTTAAGGATGGAAAATTTTCAGAAGTCATGAAGAGAGAAAACATTGCCGTTGGCATATTTTTACCACCACACACCCCAGAGGTAAATGATACATGAGAGCGACTGGATGAGACAATAAAATGGGAAATCAGAGCACTAATGTTTGACTCAGGTCTGCAAATCAGTATATGGACACTAGCTACTGAGGTAGCAGTGCAC
This sequence comes from Copidosoma aretas, assembly GCA_030522625.1. Taxonomy (NCBI): domain Eukaryota; kingdom Metazoa; phylum Arthropoda; class Insecta; order Hymenoptera; family Encyrtidae; genus Copidosoma; species Copidosoma aretas. The sequence continues at coordinate 8,748 of JAPYYV010028497.1, forward strand.
ATCTACAACAGAACTTCACACTCCAGCATAAATGTAGAAACTCCAATTAATTAAATTAAAAGAACTTAGAAGGCTCACATGTATAAAATTATACGGTTTGGGTTTTAAGCTTATGATAAAATCCCAGAAGCCAATCCGAAATTCAAAAAATAGCTTTAAAAGCTTTACTAGGACGTTATACTTTGACAGGTTGTATATTATGGCACACTTCAACAAAAACATTTTTATTTTTAAAACGTCAAGTTTAATGAGATGATTGTATATGGAGATATTCGAAGAAATACGACTAACCCAACAGAAAATAAGTCAACAAAAGAGTTAAAGTTTTAATCAGAGTTTGAATATGATAATTCTAATAATTCAGAGCACACGTCAAAGTCTGATTACTCTATCACTACTGGCCATGCTAAGAAAGGGCAACCAAAGAAAAGGGAAGCTGATCAGGCAATGAAGGAAGTAGACACAAAAGTAAGGAAGTTACCGAACGGAAAAGCCATGATTAACAGATCTAATTGGTCTGATCTTAGACTGGCAGATAAAGTTCCTGCTCCTAATGATGTTAATTATGCACCTCATATAAACAAAAAACCAGAAATGATAAGTTTAGAGGATAAAATATATTATGCCCTCTTAGCCAAAACCAACATAGATCTATTCTCGTGCAGAGAAGCCTTACATTCAGATGATAAAACACAGTGGCTACAAGCTATTAGAGATGAACTTGATTCTTTGAAAACTAACCAAGGGTTGAAAATAATAAATAGACCATCATTGGATAAATGTGGTACGAAAGAAAATACTATAGACTTTAGGATAGTGTTGGAAAGAAGAATTGGCTCAGATGAAAAGCCTATTTGCAAAGCACGATTGGTCATCGAAGACAGAGAGAAGTATGTACTCAGATAAACTTACGTCCCTGTCTCTAGACTCACATTAAATAGAGTGGCTCTCGCCATCATTAATAAATATGATCTTGACGGTTTTCAGATGGATGTTAAATAAGTGCAAAGGCAAAAAGGTATGCCTGCTTAAAAGTTAATTCATGGTCTTCGTATAAGTCCTTAAAGATGAAATAAACGCTTTACCAAGGACGTTTTAAAACTTGGCTTGGAGAAAAACATTGATGAGCCTTGACTCTTTACTTGGAAAAAATATAATCGGATGGGAATACTAGTATTGTATGTTGATGACATTCTACTAGCTGAAAATGAAATTTTTAAACTAAATTAGATCAAGTCTAGCTTAAGCGCAACGTTTCAAATGAAAGATTCAGGAGAACCCAAACAATATCTGGGTATAAAATTTTTTTCAGATTATACTAAGAAAATTTCGAAGAGATTTAACCTGAACGAGAACAAACCTCAGAAAAATCCTATAGTGACAAGATAAGTAAAAAATAAAGATTAGAAAAACTCAGAGCACAGTACAGCAGAAGCAGTGCAGCAGACTAAGGCACCATATACAGAGGCTATAGTAAGTCTCCTTTACCAAGCAGAAGTAACTAGACCAGCTATATCCTTTGCAGTCAACTACTTGGCCAGACGAGATCTGGAACCCTCTGAACTAGACTGGAAAGAAGTTAAAAGAGTGTTTCGGTATCTTAAGGGCACTCATGAGTTAGGCCTGGTGTTCAGAGCTAAAGATAAGAACATGGATGCTATAACAGACACTAGCTTCAGAGATTTAGAAGACTCTACTACGACTGGTGGTTTAATTATAAAATATGAATTATACATTGGGGAAGCCATGAGCAGTCATATGACACCTTTTTAACCTGCCAAGCAGAGTAATTAGCCGTGAGCGACGCATGTCAAGAACTT
>JAPYYV010028499.1:0-10880 GCA_030522625.1 Copidosoma aretas
AATAGACGACCACGAGGCGGATAATTGTGCGAATGTGCTCGTTCTTGCATACATTATGGATTACACAAGCCTCGCTCGAGTGTTAAAGTACACATGACTGTGTTTTTTGCGTGTGATTTTTGAGCTTAGCGTTTACGAACCTGGAGAGAATGTCATATTTAATTAGTCGCATTTATTATTTATTCACTCTGTGACTAATTAATGGCCATCCAACAGAAAATAAAATACGATTTTCAGCCGTCATTTAAAACTGAATACCACTTTTTACTTAAGCTGTAATTCCATCGATGAGTCACACTTGCGCAAGTGATATCCGAGGCTGTAAATGCCTCACTACGTTTCATGTGCACACAGTGGCCGAGCGCGCAACAGAGCAAACATGCATATAACCTCGGCGTAGTAGTAATCGAAGGTGGGTCGGAGGGAATTTCTCCATCAAGAGGAGGGAAGGGAAGGATTTGGCTGGTGATTAATGAAGCGTACAGGCCAATCTCGCCAGGAGAATCTACTGCCTTGAAGAGAGATGAGCCAAAGAAAATCAAGAGAGGAGATAGTCCCGGCCCCACTGCGGGTGGCAAAGTTTGGAGTCTCTCTGTTTGCTTACTCGCTGGTCGTAAGCTTTGCTGATGCTTTTTCTTTGTTTCTCTCGGTCGAGGCTGATCCGCCCTTAAATGGATCGAACCGTTTTCAGTTCCAAGATGTGGAACTAAAGGATGTTTTCTGATCGCCTCTGTTTTGATTTTTGTTTTTGTGTTTAATTCACCACCCGTAGAATGTTTAAAACATATTATTTTCTAATATATCTATGACCAAAATTCATTAATTTGTCAGTCCTGAAACGCTCCAAGAACCTTTATCAGCCGCTCGAAGGTAAACATTATACAACGAGAGTGTGTTGCTCATCTTCTTGATCATTCTATTATTGTCGTAATTAGAGACAAAGAATAAAGAAAACAGGATATAGCGAAATTTACGAACATTAAGAAAAATGATCACCAATTTAGACATACTTTGATTACAGACAGTGAAAGGAAGGATTGGATGGTGGCAATGAGAAATGAGTTATGGACATAAATTTGGAAAAATTCAAGAAAAATAAATGTAAAAGTAGAGAGATGTAAAAAAAGAGGAAGCAGCACCTAGAAAGACACAGATATGATGAAAAGAACACGAGAAAAAGATATGCAAGCTTAAAGTATAGATATTCGTTCAGAGCACCTAAGTATATCACTTTCTAGTTAGGTACAGGAATACAGTTACAAATGCAGAGGCTCATTGGTAATGAAACAACGAAGGAGCTGTAGTACAAAGACTTACGAATATAAAGATTTAAGAATCAAAGACGATAAATAAAGACATAGAGACAGAGGACTAAAGCAGAAGCGAGAACAGAAGCATATGATAGAGAGTGACTTGAAAATGAGGGCCTGCATACGGAGTAGAAGATCTTTCAATCGCAATCAACATTAATGTAGGAACACAATTACAAAAAATACCCTTACTTAATACAAGATTTACTTAAATCCATTGGCAAGGGACGTATGCTGCATAAACACATACTAGGTCAACCACCAGAAGAAAAAAAAAAGAGAAAGAGGAAGGAAAAACTTGCAGAAAAACGGATCAGCCTTCAAGAACGACAACGATCGTGAAAGTGTCTCAACATCAGCCTGCATAAGTAAGCTCTCGCAAATGGAAAACTCCGCAGACCGCAGATATATCGACAGTCAGTCGGAACCACACACACATGCTCCCTTACTTCTCAAGATCGTGCATCGAATCTAGATCCCAGAGTTTGCCGGGTGGAAAAGCGGAATTGCGGTCGGGGCCCGTTGATCCTTAGATTGGACTGTTAGCCCGAGAGTGGAGCTACGCATAAGCAAGCACTGACTGGGAACTCTACTTCCCTGGAATCGCATCATCAAGACAGAGACCGCAAAAGGATAACTGGTAAAGTCGCCAGTATGTACCACTACCGGGACTGGACGGCGTCTGGTAATGCCTCCTCTCCGCGTTTAAAACAGCGGATATTTAAGTGTCATTGCTGGGTAAAATTGCTAAAAGTTTGAAGAAAAACAACTTGAACGAACTTACGAGAAAGAGCTCGAATTTTGCAGAAAGTTCTCGGGCAAATCCCTTTTTGCTTTCATTATTATTTAAATTGCAGGAAAATCTGATTTACCGGGACAATTTGCGCGACAAGCCAGGCCTGGGCGCGGAGAAGGTCGGCCCCTCCGACATCCACTCGTTGCAACAAGCTTATGAAAGTCAGTCGGAAAAAAGCACACTCCGAAAAAAAAATCAAGTCCTCCTTACTGAACTTCATTTTTTCTCACTTACTTCTCATCCTCTCATCTTATTTCCGACATGAAAAACGTAATAAAAAAACGCCGTGTTTTTACAGCGAATTGCAAAGAGACTTCAGCTCAATAAGTTATTTGTTTTAAGATATATTTTTTTATTTGTACTACGCTATATACATTACATAATTTTATTGAATTAAAAATTCCATTCAATGGTTTTAATCCTCCAATTGTACCCACCATGTTCCTTGATACGCACAGTTTAGTTCTCTTACAAATGTGATTAACTCTGTTATATTAGATTTAAAATAATCTAACGAAGTATGCTGTATACTAATTAATGATTATTATGGATACTCGATAGGTTGGATCTATCTCCTTTGTGTCAAAGTTTTGATCGAAAAACTTAAAATAGAACTGATAAAAAGAAGGTTTAAGGATCGTTCGAAGTATCCTAATGTTCGTTAGGCTTGAAGGAGAAAACAGTCGAATGAAGAGCTTACTTGAATGCAGAAAATAAGAATAACAGAAAACTTGAATACGAATTTCTTCATCCTCGCATCGTCAGCAGGTCTCAACAGAATATAATTATGTGATATGTAGCTTGGCCTAATATTATTCGATTTTCAATTTGGTTCAATGATATGTGGACGTCAAAGTTTTTCCAATTAGCCAATGTCTTGAATGTAATGTAACGAGGTTACCACGTAAAATCTACCTATCCCTGACGATGGAAAACCATTCAAAAATAGCAAAGGATCAAAGTTCATCTCAAATATCACATTCGCGATCGAATCGCCAAGCGTCGCTGTTTCCACGTAAAATCTTATTATCCCGACGATGTCGTCACAGCTGAAAATATCAGAGAAGATGAGAAGATGTATCCTGCAATAATGGTCTCATGACACGATAATCAAATAATATTAACATATTTTTTCTTAGCTCAATCAAAGACAATGTCAAACAGGAAGGCTCTCCCCTAATACAAATTTTCAATAAGTTGCTTTTAGCCGAGCCCTAATTTATTCAGTAGAAGCCCGCTCCTATCGCATTAACGATGTCGACCCTCGCAGAAATGTATCGGCGACGCGATGACCGAGCAAAAGTAGAAAAAGCTAAAGGCCACTGCTCTGCTCCCCTTCCACATAATACACATCAGGTTAGTATATCGAGGGTCGAGATCGCGACATGCTCATTATGTTGTATACTCACGTATGTCGAGGCCGGCGCTCGTGTGAACTAACAGCAGCAGTAGCAGCGACACCAGCAGTGGTACTGATGATGGTGGTGGTGGTAGTGGCGAGGAGCGATCGGCCACCCTCATGCTGCCGCGGTGGCTGGCCATCGAGCCGTGACTTCAGGCGATCATGAGGCCGTGGTCTGAAAGTCCCGAGGCGATGTACACTATAATTGAGTCCCCAACCAATTAGACTCTCTCGGCTAATCCACACCGGAACCAGACATCCCCGTTTTCTTCTCTTTTCCACCAACGAAAATAGGGCGTCCTTTTAATTGGCATCCTGTTCGCAATATCTAGCTGAATGGTTCTGTTTTTCATCCTTCCTTCTTTCGTGATGATGTTAAAGGACTCGCGAGAGTTGGAAAAACACGGAAGGGAGATGGACTAATTGGTCATACTTCGAGAGAATTCGCTCGAATCAATCGACAGGGGATCTACTAACGGGTGTACTGCTAGTCCAGGTGAGCTTGTTCTTCATGCATACGTGGTAGTGGGAGATGTGAGTGCAGCTGTAGGAATACAATGTGTGCTCACTATCTCTCTATTCTTTTATTGTTATTAAAACAAGGCTGTTGTTACTCTTTTCCCTAGAGTGTAGCTCGATCGCATACGATGGACGTGCTTGGATATTGCGATGTCGAATTGGAAACTATATTTCCAAAAAAATTGGAAATGTTTTTTAGCTATATGACGATTAGAATTTTTTGATCCCTGATTGAATCATGTTAAGACGTATATATCATATTCTATTAATTTCCCAAAACTAAGGGGCTAAAAAAATTGTAGAGCACATTGTTAACATAATCTTCAGAGTATCCAAATCAAAGAACATATGACGAAAAATTTATATCATGGGCTGCCGCGGCCTAGGCATCCATATTCAAATGACGTTCCAGTTGTATTCTCCCTCTTCTTTCTCTCCCTTTATGCATACACCTGCCCGACCAATTTTACCCGTTTGACTTTCTTCTACGAAGGTACGAGAACCTTTTTGAGGTTAATGAGATGGAAATTTAGTTAAATCCTCTCTATGCACCATACCTTTCTTTTTATTCTTACTATTGTTGCCCCTCTATAATATTCATATTCCATCAGGACCGAGATTAATTATTCGCACTTTATTCTCATAACTTGTTCGTCCATACCACTTTACCATTCATATGCGATTACTATTTATGCACGTGCATAAAATATCTCCGAAGAAACGTATCATACTATACGTTTTGGGCCGTCATAATATGAGAATTCATAAAATCGCGCGATTAACAAATCTGCATTATTATAAACTGAAGATTTTCCAGGCGTCGAGCGGATGAACGAGAGAAAATAATATAAGGCGCAGTGCGATCACTCGGCCAGTCATAATGAAAAATTCCCAAGTTCATTAACACCCCACAGTCAAAGAGAGCGAACTAGGGAGAGAGAAAAAGAGAGAAAGAACGAAAGCGGCGAGAGTAAGGGAAGCTATGAGGGTGACAGGGGACTACGAAACAGTATCAAGTAATTTATTCGAGTCTCGGACTCTCTCGTCTGTTATTAGAATTCCATTCCTGATTCCAAAAGAAGAAGGAGGGGGAGAGCACCGACAAATTAAAGGCCACCCCTCGTCTCTCTTCTTCCCGGAAATTCTCTCGGATTAGAGCCTCCATTCCTCTTCTTCGTTTGACGATTCAATGGTGAAACTCCAAACGTGCATAGTGTCACTGCATACATACCCTCGTACAACTGACCTATAATTGCATTTTCCGCAAAATCGCTTGTTCTGTAGTAGCAATGGACTGGCACTATTGACTCCCTCGAAGCACTGGTGTTCCCTTTTTCTCCTCCAACGTGATCAATGAATAATAAACTTTAGAGTTATCTTGGATTCTCTGGAAATTAATCTCGATCAAGAAGACATTCACTCTTTGGGACGCAGCGAAACTAAGCTAGCTATGCAGTTGACGGAAGTAGGAAAAGATAAACGAGCACAAAATCAGAGTAGATGTTTGGATAGTTATTTTATTGTATACATCCGCTGCTACGTACTTGGAGGACGGTTGTAACAGATGGTATACTAGATATGATGTTCTTTACCTTTTTTTTTCATGTTAGAGTTGATGTTTTTTTGAATGAATTCACAATGTCGTGTCGCTCCCCATTGTATGATGAAGTAGGTGGTTTTTGACAATTCAGACAAGATCCGTTGGGAGCAAGGAATACAAATAAAAAACAGAGACCACCAAAAAAACACTATCTTTGTTTTTTATTTGTATTCCTTGCTCCCAACGGATCTTGTCTGCATTGACAAAAACCACCTACTGTTATTGGACTCGTTGATGAGATTTTTCTAAACATCCATATTTTTGAAAACAAATCGAGTGTTAGTAAAAAGTTCTTTCACCTAAATGACAGAAACCAATAAATTTGATATTATCTTAAAAGCCAGTAAAAAGAGTATATTTAAAAAAAATGATGATTAATCTTTATTATTTAAAAGTAGTTTTCGTTCATTGAAAATGTAATTTTATACCGTTAAAGAATTGTACAGGGCACGAGTTCCGTTTACGTGGGCACAGTACCGACAGAATATAGTACAGAAGCACCTCGCGGGTGTGTGGCTAGTGGTGTGCCCACGAAAACTGAACTCTCCCCAAATTAAGTCTTTTTTATGTAGTATTGAGTAAGAAATAAAACATCTAGAAATAATTGATTAATTCTCCTATGCTAGAAATATCTATTGCAGTAGAAATAAAATTCCTCAAAGACGAGCCTGTCAATTCAAGAATCATCACCTCTTAACAAACAAATGCGCTGCAGTTTAAGAATCATTACTACACTGTTAAAAATCTATTCAATTAAAGGCAGAAAAATTACGTATGAAATCGAACAGACTATACACGTATTGTGTAAATTATATTTTACACGAATTTCGTGTCACGAGTATACTAATATTGTATTATTAAGCCATTGTACTGATATTTTATCCACAAATTTTATGCAATTTTTGCATAATTTTGCATAATTTCCATATGTTACAAATAATAAGTTCAAAATAGCAAACTACACAAAATGTTTAACCGAGTATTTATGTGTGTATTGTATGATAAAATAACTGAATATGAAGGCATTATTATTGTATAACCTATTATTTTATTACATTATATTCGTATACGTTATTAAAAATTACTATATTTAAGTAAAAAGTGTAACTTAAGCCTACTTACACTCAAGTGTAAGACAAGTCTACTTACGAAACATAATCTCCTTATTTCTTACTCTGTCGTTGATCGCTCACCGCTCAGTAATACGTGTTCACTCGACGCATGACTAAACGACACTGTAAACAAAGTATCAGGTGAGCTGCGCAGATGATTGCGCAGTACAGAGTGTGCAGCTCTGCTAGGTCACTGACCACTGACTCACTCAGTTGCCTAAGCTTATAGTGTGATCTAGTCATTCGTCGAGTGAAGAAGTATTGTACTGAGCAGTAAGCGATCAACAATAGAGAAAGAAAGAATGAGATTATGTTTCGTGAGTACTTATTTTACACTTGAAACTTAAATAGAGTAGTTTTTTACAACATTTACGTATATAATGTAATTATATAATATAATAAGTAATACAAGTAACGCAATAATAATGTATACATAGTACAGTCAGTAAATTGACTACATAGTATATATGTATGAGTCAAAAACGGGATATTTTGGTGTGTTAAAAACGATTTTCAAAATTTAGTGTTTGGAATATTTCTATCATTTTCTCTATGTTATGCAAGGTCCAAACTAGCTGGAAATTTCAGGATGGCTCTATTGTTATTTTTAGAAAACATATTAATTCACATGGGATTTTTAAAAAACTTTAAAAAGTCATTACAGGTCTATCATTACCATGATGGTACTTTTTTTGGCAATTCTGATGTCCCAAATAGGAATTCTTCAACAAAATTTACATTGGTACATGTGCATACCGAAATCCGTCGTACACAATAGTCACCTTATTGATAATATAAAATACCTTTAATGTTGGGGGCATTACGGTAATGACCGCTTATTATAGTCAACAGAACTATGTGTATTCGCGATGACACTACGAGTAGCCGCATTCCAATTTCTAGTTCAAAAAAATTGGTCGATGTGTGTCAAAAGTGTCAAAACTAGTCCTCACATTTGGAAGACCTTGTACACTTTTAAAATTCTTTACTATATCGTCCTAAATGACTAGAAAGGGTGCTAAATGGTTCAGATTATTGGGGAATACAGGCAATGATAACACATAATCAGTATAAGCTGCTAAAAATGAAATTTTTAATTGCTTCGCATTACGGTAATGATATTTTGACCTGTTTTTTTCCATCCTACGTCCACGGCAAATAGTTAGTCGACTCGATTTCAAAAGGGCTATCTAGAGAAAATAAGATTGCACTGTTTGAAAAGAGTTTTGGTCCAAAATAATTAAATGCGTTATTTATAAACATAGGCTTCATAAAATATCGCAGTTTTTGTGAAATGACCCACGTACATTAGTTGTTACATTGGTGACTCACAGGTTTTTTGTAAATGATATTTTACATGAATTTCATGTTAAGAGTACACAAATCTTGGGTTATTTAGCCATTGTACTCATATCTTATACACAAACTTTGTGTATGAAAATGCACAAATTTTGTAAAATTTTTACAAATAATAAGTGTAAAATAGCAAATTACACAAAATTTCTAACTGTGTATCGACTATCGTAAAGGATACAATATTTCCATCATAATGCCTCTTTCTAAACTTCTTTTCATAAGAACAAAAAAATCGGAAATCTCCAGTCTTCTTTAGTGACAATTGGGTATACTGCTTCAAAGAGCGGACAATGGTGATACCCAAGTAAGGTTGAACTTGGTTCTAAAAAAAATGTCAGTTTTGAGGGAGCCGGGGCAATCTAGGGAGTTTTGGCCGCTTCGTTCGGAGTCTTTGGAATGAGTTCCTTTCTTACACGCGCTGTCGAGGACTTGTATGCTGTTTCCGCAGAAATCTGAATCTGGAGACTGAAAAGGTTGGAGCTTTTCATTGTTTTAGATTTCTCTGGCATATCATTGGGGAGAAGAGATCGAATGAGTAGATGAGGTAAAGGAAAAGATAGCTTAAGCTTTTTACTGATGGTAAAAATCATAGATTTTTCTAAATAATTTTTATAAGAATATGTCTTATTTGAGATTTTTTTTGATTGAAAAATTTTATGTGCTTTATAAATATAACATAGGAAACACACAAAATTTTTATACGATTACGATACTGTAGTTTAATTGTTGTGAAAACTGTAATATTCAGATGTTATGTCTGACCAAACTGTTCTGACAATACATTATAAAGTGATACAAGTTCATGTGTGATTATATTTTTACAGTTCAGCTACATTTTCTTTAACTTTCATCATTCGTTTTATTGAATGATATTAAAAATCCAAAGCACAGAATAGCGATTTAAACTTGCTACTCCCAACAACGGGATGATAGTTTTCCCGTGCTCCTTTTGGATTTTTCATCCCCAATCTTCCCACCCTCTTTTTTCATCCTTTATGTCCAGCCATTTTCATGTTAATAAGACAGCAGTCAGACGATGAATTTGCAATGCTCATGAGCGAGGAGTGCACCAGCGGTGTGGCGTCGATGAAGCTCTATACGAACACTGCCGCTTCCACGGCGCGTCAAACTTCTGTCATCGCGCCGAGACGGCCGTGAATCCGTAATGAGCTCGCCACCAGCGTCCGACTACTCTTACTCGCTCGGGAATCCGACGTGGATTCTCGCTGCTTCTTCTCCATTTTCCCGTTTTCCTGCATTTTTCTCTCCATCAGTCCGTATTTTTTTCTTTTCAATGATATGCGGTCTGAGTGACGTTTTCTTATCTCTCTTTCCATCTCACTGAGAGACGTGCTGTGCGTTAAATATTAATGTTTTACTCTATCACATAATACTTAATTAGTACTCTTTAATGGATAAATCCGATTGTAACGCCTCAAGTCTAATTTATAATCATCATTTAATCCTCAGCATTTGAGAACTCGTGACGCCAAGTAAGGTACTTCGAATATTCAGGTGATTAAAAATACAAGCCTAAAATGAGAAGAGAGATGAGAGGTGATAAACGACACTCGCAAACCTTCACTGAACCATACATAGAAGTCTTAATATTTCTAGATTACTTCGAAGTCTTTCAAAAGACTTTCAAGTATTTCGGAGACTTTCAAGTATTTCGGAGACTTGCAAAGACTCTTGAAGACTCTTAAAAACTTTCAAAGACTTCAAAAGACTTTCGGGACTTGAATGACTTTTAAAATACTGAACAACTTCGAAGCCACTGAATAACTTTTTAAGTCTTTGAAAGACTATAAAAGTCTTTTTTTACTTACTCTGAGATTCCGGAAATGACCATGAAGTCATGAAAATTGCTGGAAACAACGGGGCCGATTAGTGCGCTTTTGCTCCACTGATCTGCTGCTAAGTTTTCTCTGCCGATTGTGCTTTCTGCAGTGCAGTAGAAGTCAGGCACAATTGTGGTTTTCTTTATTACTAGGGGACTCCGCCCCCTGCGCGCGCGCCAACCCCCAACGTTTGATCAAAAATTTATTTTCATGATTTCCAAAGTTAATTATTAATAGTTTGAACTGAGAATTTTTTCTTTACCATGATTTAATTTTAAAATTTATCCACTTTTTGTCAGTCTTGACCAATGATATGATCTTTTATGATAAGATCTATAGTGTACACCAAATTTGAAATTCGCGCTCTTTGAAGGCAGCGACCAATCAAGTGTAAGCTACTTCATAGTCAACAACCAATTCTATTAAAGGCTTCACTTTAAGGCCATCAAAACTTCAAGATAGGATTGTAGATGAATGATAAATCGCGAAAAGATAAAATACTGTAGAAATATCCTCCACCGTCTGCATTATGCAGAAAATAACTTTCTTTTCGTTTGGAAAATCCGGCAAAATAAGCTGCTGATTTGAAATGCCAGTTTCGTGCACTCCAATGCTATCTACATATTATCTATTTTGCTCGCGTCCATGGTACTTATATACTTTTTTATTTTTTTTATTTTTTTTATTTTTTTTTTTTTTTATTGTGTATTTCCTACCCGTACACCAGTTACAACTGATTTTTACGGGCACCCTCTACCACCTCTGTGTGGAGGGTGTTTTGATCCTAAATCCCAACTAATCCCCTCTATTCCCCACCTTTCCCAGCCAGTCCCGCATTTACCCAGAGAGCGCACCAAGGCTTTTAAACCCCCTGGGTCGCCCTGTGGTGCAGGAAAACCTCTTCCATGAGGAAAAACCTACACCAGGACCAGCCGCGGGACTTG
>JAPYYV010028502.1:0-13390 GCA_030522625.1 Copidosoma aretas
ATGTTTGTGAAATGTTTTTGAAACTTGTAAGAAGGTCTTTCGTATACAAGTTCTGAAATATTTTGTGGATTGATTCAGGTATAACTTCTGAATATTTCTTGTCATTTATACAAAGATATTAGATGCAATTTTTCATGAAATGTTTATGAAATGTTTTTGAACCTTTCAAAAAGATCTTTTATAGATAAGTGCTGAAATCTTTTATGAATTAATACTATTTAGAAGCATGCCTCCCCCGCTTTTTAGATTAATGAGTTAGCATTGTTGGCAAGGAATAAGTGCAGTGAAGAGCGAGGGAGCCACGAAGATTACGAGGCATACTTATCGCATGCATGTTATTATACAAAGAATTTTAGCATTGGAAAGTTCGAAACATGCTCGTATTCGTTGCACATGTACAAATTACATATTAGCACCGATGAGCACACTGGAGACGCTACTCCGGTATTTCGCAGCTCCGACTCTATGAACAGTACTTATGTTGTGTTATCGATTTGGCGATTTCGTAAGCTGTTCGTGGGCGTTTAGCGCATAAGAGTATTTTTATCATCCTATAGAAGTATCATACGCCCACTCGCGATTGCGTGCAGGGTATTACATCTGCTTCTGATTTCTGTGCAATTCTCGTGCAGTGTGCAGCTTGAATGCATTCAGAGATACAAATTAATTGTTATCGATAACGTGATTTATTTCCGTATGTCTTGGATAGTTCAACTTTCCACAATTTATCAACACAATCCTTTTGGAGATACTTATATATTTATCACTGCAATGATACTGATGATTATTAATCATGTTAAAAATAATATGTTTTTCAATAAAGCTATGATGATGACGATAATGATGATATATAGGTTGAAAAAATGCTTGTTGCAAACAATTTGAGTTCGACTTTCGGTGAAATATAATACGATTCGGAACATGTAATTTTAAAAATATCCTATATTTTTGCGTATTGAATTTTGCAATTTGTAAATCCGTCTCTCGATTAATCAATAAATACGTCATGCGAACGGACAAAACGATGTATTACTGATAACATTGTACCTCTCTTAATTGTCCGGAAGCTTTGATCGTATTCTTTTTCCCAAGGATCAATTAGCTCGAAGCTTGAATCTTATTGTTTTGCCAAAGGAAACGAAATAATGCTCCATAAGAAATGCGCATGGATTTGAGGGGAATCGTTTACCAGAGTATACATGTATATTGTTCGAATTTAAATAACTCACTCGCGCGCGGTGTAATCCACTGATATTTAAAATGCCAAAGCAATGACATGCATCACATCACACGATGAAATACGACGGTATCGTTATTTCTTGCCCAGAATTATAATACGCGAGAGGTGAACTTTGCATTCAATTTCAATAACCCGTATATGTACGTTGTATGTGATTCGAGCGAATTCGCATAATAATAGTAGCATTTATACATATTAATCTCGGAGCTGTGTCATTTGTACGGCACGCGTATCTTATTTAACGTTCCACCCTCAAAACGCATAATGCATTTTCATACATAATAGCAACCGACGCAGGGAGGAAGAAGTTATACAAGACGAGAACCCGTATATGAACCGCACGTTCTGCACGCCGAGATGGCTTTTTGCTCGCTGCGAAGGCACGTTCGACGCGCGCGCCGCAAGCACCACCTTTTGTCATCGCGCGAGCAAAGCGGAACCCAGATACTCTCGTCATTATACACGTTTCGGTGCAAGTATCAGTATAACTGTCGGAGGGATGGGCGCGGGATGCAAGGGGGGAAAAGAACAAAAACACCCAACCATCGACTGCACTTGCGTGCTCGCGGATCGAGAGAGCGGCGCGAGGGGGTGCCTCGGGGGGGGGGGCGCGGCGCGCGCTTCGCGGCTGCAGGCAGGCGGCACCGTTTGTTCGCGGCCCCCGCGTCCCGTCGCTCGCTCGCGACGCCGTGCCATTATAGCGTGAATCGACCGTTGGACGTTCACCACCGGTGCGAATCGTGCTTGCAGGACAACGGTCTTGGGCTCGCCGCGGGTTCGGCTGCGCGTGCCCCCAAAGTGCAAGTTTTTTGGTCCAACGGGTCGCAGTGCGGCTGCCGGCGGGGTCAGCTGCTGCTGCCCGTGGGAGCCGCCTTCCGCGGATGAGATCGACGGAAGCCTTGAACTCCCGGCACCCCGTCGGACGACGACTCGATGAGCCCTCCGACGCTGTTTTCGCTCAGCGAGCCGGACGCCATGGATCAGCTTCAGAGCTTGCGGATGCAGTTCCTGCAGGACTTTGGCGGGTATACTTGTAACTATATTATTCGGCTGTCTCGAATACTCGACCTTTGGGGATCTCGGGTCGCAGATTATCGCAAGATTTCGTGACGATTATCTGACGCGCTGCCGCCAAGCCGATTCACGAGAGTTGCGCCATCGACGGGGTGTAATTTTCTCGGGTTTGGGATCCACTTAGGAAACCAGGGGTCGGCTGATTGCGCACGTTCGATGATGCCTGATGGGGGATCAAACGATGCAAAGCTAAATTAACTACATTTCAGGCATCACCCATTCATACGTGTGATTGATTTTTTTCATGAGCATTAATTTACGAACACTTACTCTAGTTATAGCTATTGTACTTATAGGTACTTACTTTTCCAACTACCCTATACGTATAATCTGATAAAAACTCGTTTGTTGATCCTTCAACAAGTTCAAAATCGTATTTAAATTCAAGCATTTGAATATTTGAATATTAAATACTGTTTACCTTCTGTTACATTTACATATTACAACTAACGTAATCCCCACCATGAATATGGATACTTGACGAGTTTTTTTTTTATACCAAACACCGCACGTGGCTGTCCTTTGGCGCTCGCTGGATCTTTATTAAACAATGTTCGCGTTGTCGGGTGTCGCGAACGTTTTTATTTTGCAAGCCTTTTCAAGTGAACAAAAATACCATCGATGGATTTACCTGTCAATAATGTCAAGACTACAGAGTCAAAGGGCTTTCAGTAAAACGAGCAGGGTGTCGTCTGCATCAACATTTTTTTAATAGCGATTCATCAAAAAAAGTAAAATCAGTGTTCTTCATTCTTTTTTGCATTTCCTGTTGAACGCACATACATGTAATTTAGATATTTCGTTCGATCAACATAAGTAAATCTTCAACTTTATTAAAAAATTTGTTGTTAATCGGATCAATAATAGAATTGAGCATTAAAATTCGTCACTGTCAACAATTTTTACTCATTTCATATATTTTCCAAAATGGAAACATGTGCTATGGATTTTTGATGGATCGAGTGGTTGTAAATATTAACATCCGCAGATTATGTCTTATTATAGTACTCAAAACGCTCTTCATAATTAATTAAATTGATAAAAAAATCCACAACAGTCCATAACATGAAATAATAACATAAAATTATAGCGTATGAATATATCGTAGTGCATTATAATATTATATAGTTTCAATCAAAGAGACACCGCAGCTAATGATTATAAGGCTGTGTAAACATCCTGGCGGCCTTTTTTTATAACCTTCTCAGTAAATATAAATGTCAGTTGACCTCAGAGCGTAAAAAGAAACTTTCCTCATTTCAAATCCAATATATCAGTCGAGTGTCTCCCAACGACCAGACCATTCTGTACTCAGATTTCATTTCCTCAACGTCTGCCCGAACCTATACTTGTACTACTTGAGATAGTTCAAGCAAAGAATTTTTTTTTTTTTTTTTTTTTTTCATAAGCGTTGAAACTGGAGATATCGTTATTGATAATTTTAATGTGACACAAAAGATTAAAATGCGTGCAGCCAATCAAAATTGTAGTAATGTTGTTAAATAACGGCTTTCTCTCCCGTGTTCGAATCAGTACCCGAGCCAGAGGCGAGAAAAACATTTTTTTTATTGAATTTTACTCATAGCATACTGAATATTTAATTCTTGAAAAATGTATGCACATTGATCCGTCGAAGGGGAACCCCAATAACCCGATGATCCAATAATAACGCTATTTTTCCGAATAGCGAGATTGTCGAAAAAATTTTATTGGTATTTTACTCCATTGTTTTAAAAATAAAAAAAATGGTCACAGTTACAATAACAATAAGTAGGTTGCAATAAATTTTAGCTTTGTACTCCGTGACATCCGGACAGTTGTATTGAAAGAAAATAAGTTTTAGAGTAATACTGGGTCTAGTTTTCAAGTATGGGAATTTGAGCTGATTAGCTGACAGTTATAGATAAACCTTGCATCCGATTATTATTTTTCAAAGCTAATCTTCATCCTTGAATAATTTTATGCAGGAAATACCAAAAGTAGCAAATTAGCTTTTGACAATTTCTTGCGAGTACATACGCACAATAAGCTAAACAGTTACGCGTAACTTTGTGCATTATACCGTTGAAGGGATAAAACCTGTTCTGCAGAACTTGAATCAGACGAGTCGTTATAATTGGCAAGAGTATAATTAAAATTCTTTTCGACGAACAATGTGCCCATTATTTTTCATCAGCCTCGGCGAGAACTTTCATCGTTGATTTAAAAAATCAAGGCTCTTTCCGAGTGCAGAGCCGCCTCAATCGAATTATCACGCTCTTTCTCCCAATATAGAAGCGATGATGCATCTATCCTATAGGTAGAACGAATGATGTCGATCGATCGATGCCCTGATATTGCTCGTTGGAGAGCAAGTGGTCATTAGCTAACATTAGCTGTTTGTTTGACTTTTCAAATGTAGCAATGTTGAAAACGAGTCCAACGTCGCCGATCAAATGGACAACGCGAGCACGGTCACGCCGATTCTGCCGCCCAACATGAGATTCACGAATCGCTCCCTCATCATCATAATCATCTACAGCGTGTGCTTCGTCGTCGCTCTGGTTGGCAACCTGACGGTTTTCATCACCCTGTCGGGGGGCAGGTACCGCAAGTCCCGGATATCGCTGATGATGTGCCACCTGTCGATCGCCGATCTTTTCGTCACCTTCTTCACGATACCCATCGAAGTAAGTACATATAGCTTTACTCAAACTCGAGCGCTTCTTCATTGAAACGCGAATTTTGTTAGCGGCCAGTCGATTTGTGCACACGAGGTGAATTCGATCGATATGTATAGCTATAGTGAAAATCGCTCAGTCTCAAAGGCCGATGAAATAACACGTGGTTAGATGAAATGCGCAGTAATTAACGAGTATTTTTGGCAATGAAGTGTGCAGTTCGGCTGCTCTCAAAGCAAGTTTATTGGAACGAGATTCCGACAACCGGTTACTCGCGCGCGTGTGTACCAAAGCTCTGCTCCATACTGGCGAGGCTGCGTCATCGAAACGATCATTATTGCTTTTGAAGGATATCACGTGCTTGATCGGATGAACCGCGGCGTCCTCAGTACAGTATATCCTCCGCGCGCAATACGAGCGCGATGCGCAGAGACGAGCGATCGTTCATTAAGTATCACCTCCTTGTTACAGGGACGTCGCGCGTTTCGTTTGTGCGGATTACAATTAGCTACGCTGTCTGTGATGCAATGATTTAGGTACTGGATTCGAGGGATTTTCACGTTTTATCGAAAAACTTCTTTTCCCTCGGACAAGGATAATATTTGCATATACTAAAAATCAAGTTCCAATGTCGGTGGATTCGAATTTAACGAATAAAAAATATCGATCGTTATTTTGCAGATTAAATTATTTGTATGTACGAAGTATACAGAGATAGGGGTAAAACGTCCAAAAGATGGACACATTGTTCAGTAGATGGACACCCTTTAAGAATAAGACAGTTATTAAACGGTTTTAAAACGACCGGGCAATCAAATTATTTCTATGGGTTCCTGGACTAAGCTCCAACTTATTATTTGCCGAATGGTTTTATTTGAAACTTTGAAATCGTGCGTTTGTGAAAGATGAATTATATTACTTGGCGCAAAATCGGCGAAATTTTTTTCCGAGTCTCAACAAAATTCTAGTTAAAATTGTTTTTCACACTTTTTTGATAAATTTTAGAAAATTAAAAAGAATTGAGCTAACAACTTGTGCTTTTATACGTATGTTATTTTGTTATTTATGGTATAGAGTATCACAAGTAAATAGCTTTTCAAATGAGTTCCAAAAATTGTTCTATTCAGTAGAATTTCTCATGAATTTCTCATAAGTATATTGTAGGATCGATTGAACATACAAATATCCTATAGCATCGGTATTTGGCCAGCAGCGTGGCGACGAAAACATAATGATGAGAACAGTTGAAATATATAATATGCAAAAAAAATAATTTATATTTCATGAATTAGGGATGAAAAATGTTAAAATGTTGCATGACCAAAAACTCAATTTTTTACATTTTAATCGCGAAAATGTCCTAATGTCTGTATTTATAATCACTATTAGCAGATCAACATGCAAAACTTAAAAGTCTATGATTAACATGTGCGTGTTCTCAATGGTAGATATTCCGTGGTCATTTCTGTTTTTCCGATGGAAATTTTTTAAAATAAATCTACGGACACATATCTCTCTGTACAATCTGAATAATTAAATCTGCAAATAAGTAACGATCGACATTTTCCATTCGTCAAATTTGTCACCAGATCAAAAATCAACAAAAATGACATTTTCGGTAGAATGATCCATGCACATGCAGCGCATAGCTCATTTTAGCTCGCGCGTAATTAGAAATTATCGGACTGATTTCTAAAACAAGGCGAGATGATGCGCACCTCGCAGCTGTATCTTCTATCAGATCTGACATTCAAAATGACCTATATTCGTGCTATATACTATATATGCATATAGTATATGTGCGGAAGGATATTCTCGACAACACTGCTCTACTTTTTTGTAAAAATGGAAAAAATAAACGCTTTCAGATTGGATGGAGAATAACGGTCCAGTGGATAGCCGGGGACAGGGCCTGCAAAGTGTTGCAATTTTTCCGAGCCTTCGGCCTGTACCTGTCGAACAACATTTTAATCTGCGTCTCACTGGACAGGTCCGTATACAGCGCACCTTTTGTGAAACGGACAAAATGAAAAAAGTTTTTCAGTCCAACGTATTTTTAGCCGCTGCGATATTCGTTTTCAATTTAATTTTTCTCCCGCAAAATCGTAAAGCGCGGGCGTGCACGTGTAAAAAGCGGATTGTCAGCCGGCTAATGGGTTCTGTGTGTTACAGGTACTTTGCCGTCCTGCATCCTCTGCGGGTTAACGACGCCCGCCGGCGAGGGAAATTCATGCTCAGCATAGCCTGGACTCTCAGCATCGTGTACTCCATACCTCAGGTTAATGTTTTCAAACTCTCTCTCTCTCTCTATTGTTTGCTGCTGGGAACTATTTTAGTCCATTCGGTGGCTCAAAACAAACATTTGCCCGCGAAAAAAGGGGAAACCGAAGGCATTGAAAAAAAAAAAAAATAAATAACCATCGGAAAATACAACCAGTCGGTTTTCTCGCGAACTTTATTTCGTTTTCCGAAAAGCTCGTTCTGTACCGTTGGAGTGGCCGTTATTTGACGCGGATTATTTAAAAAAAAAAAAACATCCACGTGGGGATTAGACATGGAAGCCAGAGAGCTCAGCTTCATCAGAGCTACTGAACGCATACGCTAGGATCATATACGAGAAATGCGGTTTAATCAGTACCTTTTGTACGTATAGTAGCGGCAGTTGAATTTCGTTACGAACTCGCCTTGATGTCTATAGTTTATAAGGTGCGTGATGGGATAACAACAAAGTTACAACAATACATCAGTGATGAGGAACAGCGGGGGGGGGGGGGGGGGGGGGCGGGGGGGGGAGGGGGGGGGGGGAGGGGGGGGGGGGGGGGGGGGGGTGGGGGGGGGGGCTAATGTTGACGCAACGTGTCCTGTCATTCGGAGCTTCATTAAACCTTGTACGTGCGCGAGAAACGGCGCAAGACGTGCGTATATCTACACAATAATTATGAACTCTCGTGCTATCGTTAACAGCGCAAAATGCATTCGACAGGCGCTCCAAGTGGGCGAACGATGATCACTAGATTAATTGATTTCGCATCGTCAACTGCACTCTGTTTTTTCGGAATAACGAATAACGAATGTAGTTAGTCAGGTAGTGGGGGAGGAGAACAGGGGTGTCATACCTACACTGGCATACTTTATCACCGGGAACGAGGAGGGGAACAAACAACTCGGCTCTGGAATGATAAATTAATTTTTTCTGATGGGGTAAGCAAATTAGAGAGGAACGAATTGATCGATTTTAGAAACTAACCGTTTCTATTTTATTTGCTGGTTTAAAATGAGAGTATATATAATACTGCTTTTATATCGTAGAGACGAATAATGTCCTTCTCTTTTCCAAATGACAACTCGTTCGACTGCGGCGGTGAATAAATCCACAGATACTTAATTAATCGATCTCTGAATTCGAACCGCTGACGTATCACGCTTACAACTTTGCTGATTGAATAATCAGAACGGTATTACAAATATTTAAACGATTCTCTCAACTCTGTGCGCTCGGGAAAATAGTGGGCAAAAATTTAATATCCCGATGACAGGGTTTATATATATGAGTTCCTTGTTATTTGATGATTCCATGAAGTTTATACTTTTTTTCGCTAGTTGAATTGAGTCTGAGAATCGATTATCGCTGCGGGCACATAGCGGAAAATAGCTTGTTACGCAAGTGACGTGAAAAATATATCCCGAAAGGGATCTTTTTTCTTTTCTCATTTTGACGAGTAAAAATACCCCGAAAAAACAGCTTTGTAGAAGTCAAGATAAAAATTTACCGCAAAAAAAAGCTGGCGTCGGAAGAAAAAAGCGGTGGCTTTGAGAGTGCTCTGTCACCGTTGATGCAAGCTATTTTCCGCCGCGCTACTCCTACGTAAATAAAATCACTACTCATTCCATCCGAGATAAAAGGGCGTGAAAAATTCTAGCAGATTAATTGCGATTTCAGTATTTTTGTCCGATCGGCTAGGTCAGAAATACACCATGTTCGAAAAACCTCACTATAGATAAATATATCATTGAATAAATGAAAGTAAAAAGAAAAAATTGCCGAATCCTGACCTCGAGGTAATTGATCCGCACACAATAAATTTCGTCTCCTTGCTCAGGCAATAGTTTTCCACGTTGGGAGGCACCCCGAGATAAAAAGTTTCAAGCAGTGCGTAACCTTCGGGTCGTTTCCATCGGACGCCGTGGAAAACCTGTACAACATATCTTCCATGGCGTGCATGTACTTCATACCGCTATCGACCATCTGCTGGGTGTACTCGAAAATACTCGGGGAAATAAGCAGCAAATCCAGGGACAACAATCCAGGTAAAATACCTGTTTCATCAGCTGCATGTGTATATAAAAAGCTACGTGTAGAAAGTAAGCTTGTCGATAAATGCGATTCGCAGTAGCGACCAAGTCCAACAGCAGCGGGACCCACGAGGACTCGAGCAGCACCCAAGGGAGCAAAATGCGGCTGCGGCGCTCTGACATGTCGAGCATCGAGAGGGCCCGGAGCAGGACCCTCAGGATGACCATAAAAATAGTCATCGCCTTCATATTCTGCTGGACACCCTACATCACGATGTCGCTCTGGTAGGTCGAGTTCGTACTTTTCTAACGGGGAAAAGAATCGTACGCCAGTTATAATTACAACTACTATCGCAGTTTTACCGTGAAAATTCCTGTACTCTCGCACAGTCTTCCAACATTACCGTACAGTTTATATGTTTTTGCATTCTTCGTGTATGTATATATATATATATATATATATATATATATATTATGAAACTAAAGCCCGCGCTCGCAGACTTATTCAGACAAAATCACGTTAAAGCGCGCGAACATGTCGCAACGATATGGATATGGCAACGATCGAGTTTGACCCGATGAGTTTTCAAACTCGCGCGACGCCCGGCTTTCTCCTCCGGCCGGCAATGTACTTGATTGAAATAAAATTATACTGTGATTAAGTATTGCACTTTCAAAACCACACCTGCGTGTGAATATTATTTAGCTGTATTATTTATATGGATGGGACTGTGAATATGGGATGCGTAGTTTCTGCATGAATATATTATCCATACATCAGGTACTAAGTACTGAAACGACAGCATGAGCTATTCCGTAGTTAGGTCGTCGGTATATTCGAAATCGCATGTAAGCAATTACCATGTAGGTGTACATAGGTACGGAGGGACGCAGAACATGCCCAAATGCACCACCGGAAAATCGATGCAGCTGAGAGATGTGTGCACAAATGTTTGAACAGCCCGATTGGAACCGTTTACCGTGAAATCAATGACGATATAATGCAACGCAAATATAACATTACGTGCGGTGTTTACCGACGCGAGGGCTGCATCAGGGGTTGATCAAAGTTATATACATAGTATACGCGTGGGACGTCGTTTTGTTTGTTTACCGAACAGGTACATGATCGATAGGAAGAGCGCCGAGCGGGTCAACGAGATGGTGCAGGAGTCCCTGTTCATCATGGCCGTGAGCAACTCGTGCGCCAATCCGCTGGTCTATGGCTGCTACACGATCGACCTGAGGAAGGAGTGCTGCCGCTGCTTTCTCCCCTGCGTCGCCGGCCGGAAGCCCAACCTCAAAGCCAATCTCATTCCGAGGAGCCTTGGTTAATACCTATATCATCATTCGATTGCGCATAATATTGTCACGCATGGTTTTTATATTCATTACTACCAAGTTTACTCTATTGAAAAAAACCATCTCCGAAAACCATATGGAACACCGCATGAAAACATGTGGTTTTGCTACTCCTTTTTCATGTGGTTTTTTGTCTCAAATCACCATGTGGTTTTCTGAAAACAAAACCACGTGGTTTTGTTAAAACCATATGAAACTTGAATCATCAATATTTAATCATAAAAACTGCAAAGTAGTAATAGCTAATAATTACGAACAAAAACATAGAATTGAAATACTGCATGATGTAACAAAACTACATGGTTTTGTTTTCAGAAAACCATATGTTTTCATGCGGTTTTCAATGTGGTTTTTGGACATGGTTTTTCGATTAGGTTTTTTTCAATAGAGCAATGCAAATATCTGTATTATTCCCTCCCATGCACCCTGCACTTTGGACATGCTGAATTAGTATTTGATTATTTTGAACCTTGGATGTGCGCACATGATGCTGGGTTTTGCGAGCATCACGTTTAATCTGTTTTCATATAGATGCGTCGATAATTGTTTTGTTTAAAACGCAGTGTCAATTATTCTTGTAAATGCTCCTTGTAAACTACATTTAGTCGAGTATGGTCAGGTATGGTAAAATTATGCTCAGTGTGTGTAATCCGTTGTAATAATTTCATGAGACAAGTGTGTGTTTCGTGCTCATGAAATAGTAAAACGCTCTGAATCCATTCAGCAATGTCTTTGTTGCTAAATATTTCATATTATGTAATGAGCATACGTAGATCATACTTTTCTCTTCATCGACCTTTTTATCGTTAAACATTTTGGCATTGCATAAGTATGTTACGTCCAAGGTAACGATATTTAAAAAAAAAAGCATTACCACGCTGTTACATTAGTTTTACCATACCAATTAAAATAGAAACATGTTACCATCAACTTCCAACAGCCGTTAGAAGAATGTATATTTGTAACATTTGTTGCATCATCGATTTTCGAACTGTATTTTCCTTTCCTGACCATATAAATTCACATGGCAACAAAAGGAACACTTTTGAATAAGGTAAGGAAGCTGGCGCCCGGGACTGGATAAAATGGACGCATCGATTGTGTGCTGCTATATTTGTTGAATCTTTAAAAGAGCGTAATGCGATGAGCGAACCATTGTATCCGTTTGTTGCAGGCTCGAAATTCCAGAAACAAGAAACAAAATACCCGGGCGTCAGCAAAATCATTGGCCAAGCCGTGCGTGGCATTTTCAAAGGTGTGTATCTACTATTTCACGTTTCTTGATTCCGCTCAACCTTGTATTTACCAAGTGTAACGTGTGTAGTCGGTTTCTCTTTCCTCTAGATTATATGCATGCATGTAATATTATATAATTAGCTGTGTGTTTTCAAACGTGCGAACGTTTTTCAAACGTGTTCAACGTGCTGTGTAGTATACTGAACGATATTGCATATAATTCTTTTTCTTTTTACATATTTTGATTTTATACACAATAAATAGTATTGACTCTGTTGTGCCGACTAACTTTCAGTGGGAAGTGGTCAGACGAAAAGTACCAACATCTGCGTGAATAAGCCGCTGGTGCCCGCAAGCCCAAGGCTCTCGGCGACATCAGTTGTTCTGACATCGAAAAATAACGTCACCGTCGAAAAACTGCCTCTACAAACAATAGTGAGTTTACCACGCTTTTAATCGTTTCATTTTAATTTATCGATCCTCAACCGTTAATAGCGCAATTCCAAACTTCTTTACTTGATGATGATTTTAAATCAGCAGTACATAAATTACAGAAATACACGTATTTTATTGATCAAAAACAATCGTTATATTCCACAACTCGTCAAATATAAAAGCATATAACTGTCATCATTATTAACGAGATTTTTCATAAAAACATACACACGATACACCTATAAGTAATACGAAACAACAAAATCCATGGCAATATTCATGCATCTTATACATCGGCATGTATAATATTTGTTTGACGCAACGAATTGTGCCAACCACGCGTTTTCCGTTCGAATCGAACAGAAGGAATAAAAATAATTAAAAATCAACGCAACAGTTTCGTTTCGATTTGAGACACTAAATTGCAAAACGATTGTTCATGTCCGCTTTTACTTAAACATGAGCCTCGAGGTCAAGCGCATTCGCTTGGCTTTTATTAATTATGCTTCTTCAGCATCGTCGTACATTGCTTGCCAAAGTAAAAACAAACTGATTATTGCCAACGCTACGCAGTCAGGTGCAGGGATATAACAAACAGCGGGAAACTGTTAAAATTACGTTGTTCTCTCTGTGTGCAAATTGTTCTAGAAAAACACTGTCTACCAGGCGATAGTATCCAGCTCGATAAACTTTTCAGACTAGATTTGCACAAGTGACGCACAATGTCAGCCATGAATGTATTAACATAAATGCAATGCCATTTTTTTTTTTTTTTTTTTTTTTTTTTTTTTCCCTCGTTTCTTCCTTTTTTTTCATCTTTTCTTTTCTCAACCACGCGCGCACACACCGTCATTATCAGCAAAGTCTTCTTTCTCGCCTCAACGATTGATTCAGAAAATTGCCCTCTCCTCGCAAATTCACGTAGCTCGTTCTTTACATCATCCTCGGAAAATAATCCCCCGGTGGCCCGATGCAAATGACTTTTTTTCGCAGCAATGATCTATCGAAGAGCGGGAAAAAAAAACAAAAGAAAAAACACAACAAGATGGATCGAACAACACAGCAGACGCGGTCGAGCCGATCGACGTCG
>JAPYYV010028507.1:0-14786 GCA_030522625.1 Copidosoma aretas
AATTAATGGTTTTTTTACATTTTGGGCACTGGTTTTTTTACATTTTGGGGCACTTTGGGGGACTTTTACTGCCCCCCCAGTGCCGTATCAAAACCTTGGCCCAATTTTCCCTTAATCTACGATTCAAAACCTTCAAAATGAAAAAAAAAAAACATCAACATACGAGTTTCCTGTCGGGAGCTATCTTATTTGAGAAAAATTTTCCCATTTCGTCCCACTGTGCGTCGTAGCGCGTGCTAAGTGCTCTAGTACATCAGCAACTATATGGAGCAATAATGCCCGGGGGCTGGAAACAATTCGAAAGTGATTTAGATAGAAATCGAACACTAAGACCGTTATGTTTTTCAAACTAACAACAAAGTCGAGAGACGGAAGAAAACTTGTGTGGATACGCTTATTACGCTACTGTATACTGAGAATATTTTTGGTGCTCCATCACCGGGATGTGCTTGACAAGAATCCTACCAATGTACTTGCACCTGTAAGTATAATATATAATGATATCACTGATCCACAAAACTCCTTGTATTGTACTGGAAGCATAATATAATACCCGCCAACACATATATTGACGCATCTGGTGTGTGCGTATGGATCACACGATAGGTGGAACAACCGCCTGGAACTCATAATACGCTTTCGGTGCGGATCATTGTACAGATGGATTTCTATGTAAGTAAACAGGACTCGTACGTATATATGCCATTTGTACACACTGTGGGAGTGTTTGGATTAGTATATACGTGGGACTAACACCAACATACTTCGAAGGTGGATCACTTTGGATTTAGCTACTTTGATAGAGTGTGTTCACTTGACAGACATTACGTCAGTTGTATATCGTATGAACTGTATGTAACACTAATTCGATGTATCATGGATCATCCGTGACATATATCCCAGATAAGTCGAGTGTGTTCTGCATCAACTTCGCCACAACTGTCGGTGATGAACAACCGATTATGAATAAAGTCACGTGTGGAAAAAACGTCTGGCGGCACCGCGGTATCGATAATATTCCTAAAATTGAAAATCGGCAAAATCACACGCGATATTGCACGCGCCGATCCATCATCGCGAATGTATAATATCAAGCACCGCGCCATATGGGCGCTATCACTTTTCCAGCACCCGATCCTCGCCGTACAAACTGCTCCTTCTTATCCCTGCGTTCGCTGCTGCTCCAGATCTCGCGAAATAAGACAATACCCTGGCGTACACGTCGTATCCACATACATCATACGATATATGGCATGTCGAAAGTTGGCACATGTACACCCCAGCCACTGCGCAATACCCTGCACCTGTGCACACTTATCAATGAATCAGTGAGATGAAACAGGAGCAGAGAGAGAGAGAGAGAGAGAGACAAACCGCGGTCATTCACATTCTCGGGCTCTCGAGCTCTGAATGAAATCTGCTCGCCGATGCGCAACCGCCTTTCTTGCGCCACCCACGAGCATAATAACAATACAGTCCCCTGTGCCTCGACTACAACAACAACAACAACGGAAAACTGCGTCAGCACGTACCAGAGTATTACCGATACCTTGTACACTCCTCCTCCTCCTCGACGTACACCCACCCCGCCAGTCTCGGAGGGCACGACCTCGCCCACACTCCACAACATCAAGCCCGCCGGCGATCCGCGTCGCCGAAACTCCCGGCGTTTCGCAACATCATCGCGGAGCCGGCGGAAAAATAGTTGAAAGCCAGCCAGATCCTCCCCGCGTCTGCAGCTGCACTTGCGCATGGACGAGCCAACCCTCGCGGATGCAGACGGAGACGTACCGCCGCCGCCCCCGCATTATGTGCATACGCGCGCGCGGTAATTTGGCCGCTGGCCAATAAATCGGGCGCGCGCGTCAAGTTCACGGCCGGGCGCACGCATCCTCCGCCGCTGATCCGTCTGATGCTGCAGAGCTGGCCCAGCGGACCGCAGCGTGGACATTCTTCCTTCCCCTTCGATGCTTTCCCTTTGACCCGGACTCTCGGGGTTTTATATTACATTGCTGCTGCGGGGGTGCAGCGTTTAGCTTCGATCCGGGGGGGGGGGGGGGGGGGGGCGGCGGGCCTTTTTATACGTATAATATTGGTGGATGATGGGAAGGAATTTGATTTCGTCTTCCTTACATGTACGAAGCGGGAGGGAATCGGCGCCGCAGCTTGGGGAGAAACAGTACAGTGACGGGCAGGGGGGGGGTCGCGCGAGGCTTTGCGGTTCAACGACTGGTCGCGGTGTACAGCTATACCTTTGAGGAAAAATATAATACGTGGACGGCATTTCATTGAGGCTCGATTTCATTAGTTTATACTTGTGCGTATACCGAAGTAATCGATCTTTTGGGGTAAACAATGTTGATACGTCCGGCCAAGCGTGACTCAAGTTCCGTAGCAGGTTGGCTCGATGATGCGCTAAACATTTTCTTCGCGCTGTTCGAAAGGCCGATTCATTTTCTCTGTTGTCGTTTGTGATCCTTATTATTGTTCCGCGCTTGCATGAGTCATCATCGCGTGTTTTTTGTAAATAGAGCCCGAAGAGATCGGCAAAACAGGCTTTCGCCTCGAGAGATAACCCAAGTAAAGACGGATGATCTCATTTATATGTCTATTCGTTTGCACAAATGAAAGAGAAACATAAAAAGTGATTCTAATAGTTCGATAAACCGCTCAAAGGATTCTGTGTTTATATCAGAGAGGGCAGCAGAATCATCGTGCTCATTAGGCACGATCGTTATAGTATATATACTGACGGAGTGCCTTATGTTCTCGCCCACGAAAAAAAGGTGACCGAGGTTTCACCGGGGTTTTGACATGTAATTTTAACTTATTCGAGCCCAACTTGCAGCATTTTACTTGTCTGTGTGCAGGGAAGTTCCAGTTTTAATTTGAGCAAAATTGGCCCATTGGTTTTAAAATGCGTGCACGTTAACTGATACTGTATAATTTTTTCATAGAAGAAGGATTTTCATGTGTCATGTAAATCAGCGCAAGTAATGAATTTATCAGGGCTAAAAAGCATATTAAAACAACCTTCTACATGTGCACTACACTTGTACAAATTTTCAGAGTTGCAGGACACATGTATTATGAATGCCAACTGCTTGAAGATTAGTCCCAGTGGCCGGCTCCGGATGGCCATAAAATGGTTGGTTGGTGTTTTTCTGTTATTTGACGAATTATTGATCGATCGTCATGATTCTTGCAGCATTTTGTTCGTCTTCTCCATGCTTCACCAACGTTCCTATTTCCAGTTTGATCGGCCAACTGGCTCTGAGATGCCAGCACTTGGATTGACTGGCAGTTAATTAAAGTTCATCGCCGAAGGAGCATTTTTCATTTTCCATGTGAATCTGAGGAAGTAATGAATTAATTAGTACTAAAATGTGATTTAAAACAATTTTCTACGTGTGTACTATAGTTGTGCAAATTTTAAGTGTTACAGGATCCGTGTATTTTGAATACCAACTGCTTCAAATTCAGTCCCAGTGGCAGGCTTTCAGGTGACCAAAAAAATAGTTGATTGGTGTTTTGCTGTCACTCGACGAGTAGTTTGTCGATTGTCACGATTCTTATAGAATTTTGTTTGTCTTTTCAAGCTGCACCAACGGTCCTATTTTCAGCTTGATCGACGCACTCGTTTTGAGATGCCAGCACTTGGACTGACTGGCAGTAAATAAAAGATCATCGTCGAAGGAGCATTTTTAATTCTACATGTGAATTTGAGCAAATAATTTCATACACTTTACAAACATATATTTTATAGGAGACATCTTAAAATATAACGATCGTGCCTTATATGCAAGGGCATAGTCCTTTGCACACGTCAAACCGATAGTTTTTTAATGTGTGGTGAATATTCTTTTCTCTTCTACTGATTTTTAAGGAGGCTCAACACACCATGATACAGTCAACAATGTATGTAGGTATAGTCATAACCATAGCCATATATATAGCGCGCGTTTTGCAGACGATGATCCAACCTAATAACCTTTACTTTTCCTATTGGTTCTATACTTCAGATGGAAATATCTAAATAAAATCCGCATCAACCTATATCTTTCCTATGTTTGATTGATAGAACGTTACATCAACTATATGTCACTAGTTTTTTGTTCATATTTAAGGTGATTTGAGAAAGTTATGATGTGATTACCGGTAAATACAGTGCCAGTCTTCATAAGAGCCTATGTATAAGACACTCTCTTGTAACGTATTTTACTAAAAATTTTCCGCAATTACATATGCCAAAATTTCGCGTGGTGGTGGAATGCATACTTATTAATCATAGATTTCAATTTCATCTGTTTTTAAGGTACCTCGATACATGTGTTGAGCCTCCTTAAAGCGATCGATCCTGCAGCCTAGACGTAGACAAACAGTACAACCGTATCTTACCAACACTTTTCGTTTTCCCAGCGAAAACTGTACACGCGCTATATTTACGCCTTGTAACGCACTCGTAACGACTTCTTCGTTTGACGGACGCCCATCAAAGAACGTTCCAACGGACGTACATTTCTAAAAAAAAAAAAAAAAGGTCTTACACACATATCCCAAACGTTTTTCCCTCCGTTCTTAAAAATCATCTCCCGCCAGCCACTGCAAAAGCGCGTGATTCATTTCTCCGAGCACACCCGCATGGTATTATGTATTATACAGTAATCAGAAGCGATCTCACGAACGTCTGACTCTGAAAGGGCAGTCGTCACCAATGTAAATATATACAATATACACCGGCAGACTGTGAAAAACGCATCAGACGATCGCAGGATATACGAGGGAGGGGGAAGGAAAGCACCTATAAATACACGCCCCAAATAATCCAAGGGCCTGCACTGTACGTACTCACAATAAAATTACGCAGAGTGTGTATGTCGGGGGGGGGGGGGGGGGGGGGGGGGGGGGGTCCCAAGGAACCCGCCGGGGGGGGGGGGGGGGGGCGGGCGATAGGGGCCCCAAGGGCACGCGCGTACGCGTCAAAGAGATTCAAAAAAAGCCGTCGCACATGGCAGTCGTCCGGCGGAGGGTCATAAAGTGTCTCGGCAGTCATCCCCCCCTCGGCGGACGTGATTATCGTACCTAAGCGGCTCCCCGAAGAGCAAACAGTTCGCACTCGCGGCGCGAACTCTCCGAAACGCAAGTACGCGACCCTTCGGATGTACGGAAGGGGGTGACGCCGCCGCGCTTCTGACAATACTGCAACAACGTACGATCGGCGCGACGCGCAGCGGGGGAATTTTCGAACGGCCGATGATGCGCGCGGGTGTCACGGATAGCCCCCGCGCGGCTTTGCAGCGCGTGCTATGTTGCACGCTCTACGATCGGAAGCTCGTCAGGGCCTGTGCAAGCGATAACAGCCGCGCGTTATTCTCATCGAACCGATCAATCGGCATCGTTCGCTCGCAGTGGCTCTCGTTTTTTCTTCTCGAAGATAGGAACCATGCCGTTAAGGGACGAAAACGCTCGTAAGCGTCGGGGTTGT
Source organism: Copidosoma aretas (assembly GCA_030522625.1). Taxonomy (NCBI): domain Eukaryota; kingdom Metazoa; phylum Arthropoda; class Insecta; order Hymenoptera; family Encyrtidae; genus Copidosoma; species Copidosoma aretas. The sequence goes on from JAPYYV010028507.1 coordinate 5,486, forward strand.
TTTCAAAGGGGGCTGGGGAAAAAGAGTGCGCGTACAAACATCATGAGAAAAAGAGCCTCCCTCGCGCGCGCGACAGGCCGCAGCCTCTTTGATTTGTGGACTCGCGCGCGTGATGCTGCAGAGCCGGTACTTTTTTTTCGGAGACGAGGGGGTGATGAAAAATGGCTCGCGTCTGCCGTTGACTCGTTGGGGACTATATAAACCAAGGTGAGGGGAATGAAGAAGAAGCTAAAGGAGAAACTTGTCTAATACGTGGGTGCGATCACGTTCTCAGAGCCCGCAATATATTTTATACACACATCGACTTACGTTCGCCATCATCACCGCGTCTGATTCGGTCCATCGTCCTCATTATTTTACACAGGCACAAGCACTCGCGCCTGTACAACACCGCGCGGATGCATCAACTCGTCATCATGGCCATTGTCGTCGTGCGCGCGACGGTCGTTGGGATGTGATACCGGTTCAACGCACCCGCAGGAATATCCACTGCGACAATTTTAACGACCCCCCCCGCCCCCCAACGTTAAATCGGAACTGCATTTAGCATCAAAGGTTCGCTGCTTACTTCTCCGCGCGGAGCGGGACGGGAGATCGGCGCGGACGGCCTTTTCGAGGGTCGTAAAGGGCGATTTATAGTGCCGACTCTCAAACGCACGGTATTGTAGCGGGCGAGAAGGGCTATAATGGGCCGTCGTCGTCGCGCGTCGATGGATTTTGTTTATTCAGAATACCGAGCGTCCCCAAGAGATTTACCACTGTGTAATGATAATGCATCGCGAGCGTGCTTGGACAGCAATACGGAAATAAGAGGTTCATACCTATACATTTTTAATTCAGAACTGCATGACCGTGGCATGGGGTGATTTTCGAAGGCAAATCGACGGTTCGGTATTAAAGAAAGGGCGTATATAATGTTCATTAGTAGTAAACTCAAAATGGCAGGGGAAAAAGAGCTGACTCGGATTAAAAAACATATTCGGAAAACCTTCTCTTTTTTTTTTCAAGTACTGCTATGACTCATTTGTGAAATACAAATAGATTCATCAATAATACTCGAAGTAATAGTCAAAGAGTGTGCGTTCCCTTTCTCCAAGTTAGCTGGTTTTTCAATATGCAGCTATTTGTTCGCTGCAGCTCTGAATTGTCTCTTTGTTTCATCGAGTCGTCGAAATGATACTTTACGGAGCTGATGATAATAATGAAAGAATTATCCTTCAGGAACTAAATTCGACACCGGGATAGTCTAAGATATCCATGTACCCCCAACGACATATATATTTTTAGACGACGAATGGTTACGCGCATCGTCCAACGCGTGCGTTATAAATACCTCCACACGTGATACGTACCTATAGGTACCGTATATTGCGCACGAGCAAAGGCAGAGCACCCTATGCCTCGTGCTTTATTTAATAAAGATAAGATTGCCCGTTCCATTTACTTCAAGTGCTTCTTTCGAGCTCGCGCGCGGCCGAAGCAAGTTGCAATGAACGAAGAAGTATAAAGAAAGGGAAGGGAGAGAGAGAGAGACAGACCCGAGGTGTATTGTAAATAAAACGAAGTGCGGGGTTTTGCATATTTCAAATCGAGTATTAGATGTCTTGCGTGGGGGTACTTCAGCCTGGCTCAGACGTTTTTCATCCCTCGGTACTTCATTCGAATATTGTTCCCGGCTTCTACAATCGAACGCTTTATTTCAGTAGTAATAGTTCGTTTTCGATCCAATCCGCGTATCGCTAGATGTACTGATCGCAAGGATTACTTGTAGTCAATGATTATCACTTTGGATCAACATAAACGAATAATCGTTAACAGTTCTGCAGTATATATATTTGGTCACGGAGACCATTTTTTATATGATTGACTTATTCACAAACTGTTATTTTAATGATCGAATACTTGCTCATACTTGAATCCTCATGTAATATATGAACAGTGACTGAAGATGATGAATGAATCCACAAATCTGTTGATGGCAGTACACGTGATATCGATAAGCGATTATAGACCCTATGATCACTTTCGTAGCCCAGTACGATGCATCAGCCATACCTTTTCCAGAAACCCCATCGTACATATAATGATTATTGCACTCTCTCCCTCTTCTCCCCGTAACGTTTTCCTCTCTCTCTCTCTCTCTTAGCTATCCTTGCAGACGTATAACAACCTGTGGATCGTAAAAACTGGTTTGTACCTTACTTATAGACTGTATACGCGTACGAATGTACTTTACGGCGTCAACGACTCCGCAGCTCCGCTCTGGTTGTAATAGGTATACTAAGGTTGAGCTGCTGCTGCTGCTGCTGCTGCTGCTGCTGAGAGAGGTATCGTATAGAACAGGCCGTGGATTATACGAGAGGGTAACGACGATTATCGGCTATACAGTAATTGATGCCGGCCAGTTAACGATACTGAAGAAGAATATGAAACGCACATACCTTATACATACCTTTCATTGCTGTTTTATACGTGTATTACTATAGTTGAATTCCGACTTATCGAGGTACTTACTTTTCGTTGAAATGAGTTTAGAAATATCATCGACCTAAAGTTTTACATTCTGTAAGGTTGAACATCGGTGCTCGTCACATTCCGACAACAGTATTATAGCAACTATTGAACGTCATCTGCGGACTTTTGCTGTTGCTGCTCTGATTTTTGCACTTTAAATTTGGTGTAAACTTGATCTTTTAATATTAGTAAAAATATGGACATTGAAAGTTTTGACGCACATAATTCCTAATTTTTTCTTATCTAATTTTACTTTTTTTCTTAGCAGTTGTAACATTTTACACTGATTGCAATAAAAAAAAACCAAAAAACTCCAAGTTGAAGTCTGTTGTGTCTACACTCGTATACTCGCGTATACGTCCATACAGTTTTTCGTTGATGCATGGCTTTTTCATCTGATTAACGAATTCGATCAATGAAGGTATCGCATACATACATACATACATACATACATACATACACGCATACATACATACATACATACATACATACATACATACATACATACATACATACACACATACATACATACACACATACATACATACATACATACATACATACATACATACATACATACATACATACATACATACATACATACATACATACTTACATCATATTCTTTCTTACCTTTAAATACAAGACAGAATCGATGTAATTTATCAGACAGTGCATTCTCCCCCTACATTTTTCATAAATGCTATTAACTGTACCCTATACATGTATAAAGTAAGCTGTTCGAAGGAATTGCTGTATATTGTAATCGTATCAAGATTACAACTATAATCTGACGATTCTAGCATCCCAAAGTTCCGTTATATTACGTAAAACGAAGTATTGAACCGTAGTTGTTAATAGGTACACATATTGCGTTATGGTTGTTCAAATAGTTCAAACAAAACTCGCTTCTTTTGATGCTCCCGTTTCTTTAAAAAACTTTGTATTATAACATTTAATTGTATAAAACGCGCAATAGAAATTAATTTGATTGCAACTATTATGTATAATTAATGTGATGAATAACTGCACCAATAAAAGAGAGACCGTTTCCATAATTTTTGTGAGTTTTGCGCCTGACCACAACACCATCACGCATTCGATATTAAACACACAAAGGACCCACAGAACGGCCATATAACGTCCAGAATGTCGGCGCTTATGGTGACTCACGAAAAACGCCAAAAGCCCGTGGCGATCGATTCTTCGATCCCGAACTTCGGTGCCGAGCCGAGCACGCTCTAGGCGATAGGGGGAGTTTCTGAATGAAATCGATCGGTTTGACGGGGGCACGGAAGGGGCGCTGAGACCGAGGCTGAAACTGAAGAAAAAGTAAAAAAATACACAACAAAATCCGAGCATCAGGTATATACAACACGCGCGCACGCACTTCCGGCCTGCACATGCTGTAGGTGAGTATAATACATATGTATTGTAGCACATAGTGAAAGGAGAAGCCACACAGGAGCTCGCGAGAGGAGCAACCCGAGAGTCCACGCTCTGTTGGACAGATTTTTATTCGCTCTGCCGTGCACGTACTGTATGCTCTTTAAAAACTGCCTATGTTAAAATTGATGCGAAACTGAAAGTTCAATTTACGTTCTTGCTAATAGAAACGTGATATTTCACGAATAGTTCCATTAATGAATATTTTATCCGAATTGTAGCACCTGAGACTTGTGAATCATGAAAATTCATTAACGTCTCAGCCCACACATACATCCGTTAATGCAAGTTTATTTCAACACAAAAAACCAATACAGAGTCACTATAAATGATTAACAATTGATTTATCATTTTGTACGGTTTTGAGAGCAAATATGCCAATGTTTAGCTAAAAAGTTATCGACCCGAAAATAATGTACATTATAATTCTTCATTTTTAATGAAAATGGTATGTTAATTATCAAGTATCTCAATTTCCTATATTTTTGTACAGGTATATTAATATAAAATTAACATACTATGATAACACAACAACACAGTGCATTAAAATATTCGTTAAAAACCTCATCGGATGTTCAATTCAAGGTTAAATTACACCTTAATTACCAGAACCTCTGTAAGGAATGTCGTGGAAACTTGTACGTTTGGTCGATAAGGTGGATTCCCGCTCGGTGATTCGATCATTTAACTCTCCCAAAATATGTACACCCCTCTGGGAATGGATTGGTTCCTCGCTGGTCTTTAAATGTCCATACTAAATCAATCGAGTAAGTCGTCATCGACTACCGATCTTCGCGAGGATCTTCGCCTGTATAATAATAAATCAACCGATAGAATACAAACGAAAAATACAAGTTCGAAACATTTCCGCTTCAATGATGGACACCTGATGGACGTCCGTAAAATTCACGCGCGTTTTTTTTTTTATTCAAGGTCGCTTACAATAGAACACAAGCCGTTTCGTTATACATCTGGTTTTCACTCGGGAACAAATATCCCGCACCGTTCGACGAAAGAGAGTCAAATATAGGCTCCTATGTACACCCATGAACTCGGCAGGCAAGGTACATAATATACATGATACAAACGAGTGCTGGCGCATGGTTGCTCGCGAGAGAAAGGAATCAAGCGAGGGATACGAAGAAAGGAGATGGTGGCGTATGAAACCAGAGCGGCCTTTCGTCCCGCGCTTAGAATGCATCCAGCACGCGTATATATGCATAGAGCTGAGAGCGAGCGGAGGAAAGTATAATACCTTGGAAGAGAAAATGTCGGAGAGAGAGAGAGAAAAGGGTCCGCGGTCCCATCTCGTGCTCCCGATCGCTGTGGCCTGTATACTTATATATAGGAGAGCACGAGCACACGACGAGAGCCCGGGCCAGCTGCAGGCGCGCCATGTGCCCCCTAGCACCAATGGTTCATGTAAATGCACGGTAGGTGTTTTGTTGTCTGGCATATAAATAATCATCCGGGAAGCTATACGCGTGCCCTATAATATGCAGATACGTGCGAAGTTATACAGTACCACGCGCGCGCGTTTATTTATGGAGGAAAGTTGCAGAGGAGGACGAGCTGCGTATGAGCTTCTTCCTCTTCTTCTTTAGGTGCACGACGCGTGTCGGTCGCGTGAGCCTCTCGGATGCCCTCAGGGGCGGCTGGGGGTGGAAACGAGCTTCCGAAATCGAGGCACTTGTATATAAAACGCCGCGTTTTCTGCTCTTGTGCACTGGCAGTCGATTTCTCTCCTTTTTTAAGTAGTTTCTGCTTACCTGACTCCTAGTTTTACAAATAAAGTGGCAGCGTAATAAGTAGCTTATTAAAAATAATCGTTTGCCGAGGAAATAATGAGCAAATTTGGATGAGAATCAAGCGCGAAAAACAAGGAGGTGCAATTTTGGGATTCGGGTGGTGCGGAGGTGTATCAATTTTAATATTTAGACTAATAATATCCGTTGTACTCACTGCAACCGTGTTGTTACTTTTAACGAAACAGAACAAAAGGGAAACTCACCTGAAACAGAAACAAAAAGAAAAAGGAACATTAGTATTTTTTGTGATGTAATAACGGTACGTGGAAAATACTTATTGGCTAAAATTTTGCGCAAACAAATAAATATGTATTCGAGATTTCCTATCGAATCAAAGCTCGTTTAAATTTGCTGCTATTTTGTTGGGGGAAAATAAACCTAGCCTTGGTTCACTGAAAATCAAATCCTGAAAGTATACCCGAACCATGGCAAAGCCCTCCGCTTGACGAATTTTCAAAATTATAAATCGAAACGAATCCCAATGCAGGGAGAGATCAGGGTGACCATAAATAATAATGTACCGCGCCCACAAGGATGGTCAAAGTACTTTTTCTAACAGCAACTAAATTCACCGCGTCGTCGAGGTCAGGAATCAGGATGACACAAAAATGGGAACAAGCAGCAGCAGCAGCAGCAGCAGCTCTATTCACCAACAGGAAGGACGTATGTAGGGATGATAGGGATGCAACCATGACAAGGGGTGTAAAAGTGCGGCCGCAATAAACAAGGATAGATATATGCACACGTGCGCCCTTCCACGCATCCGGCTGCTATATGTATAGGTTCGGAGGAGTGTGCATATCGGGGGGATCTTCCGACCGCATTAATACGATGTCGCGTATACACGATGCAGGGGGGTTGTAGAATAGGACGAAGAAGAGAGGGAGAGAGAGAAAAAGGGCGTGCCTGTGGGTTAATAGTACCTATACGGGAGGAGGAGGAGGAGGTAAGGATAACATACGTTACATCCACGGCATTATGTGCCGACAACGAGAGATCGGAGGGGGGGGCACATAGCGAGTGTATTAGACGTGTATAAGTAGTGGTATAGTCGGTGCACACAATGCAGAGAGCAAAATTGTCCGTAAAATGATTCAATCCGACCGGCCATCCGTGATTTATATACTAAGTACTATACCAGAAGCATCATTATCAGACGCTGAGCCGACGATCAATGGCCCGTCGAGTATACTTGTGATGCGTTGCGTGTTGCCTGTGTGGTACTTACATGGTGCCGACGCCGACAACAACAATACAAGCGGCGACGGCGACACCGGTTGGTTAATCAGACACGTATCTCTTCGGTGTGTGTGCGTATAACCTCGCGTATAACGGTCGGTCGACGATTTGCTCTGATTTGTTTGACTCGCGTCTATATAAATATAATGTACACGCACTAGGGAACGATCGCGGTAGTGCGTGTGGCGGTTACAACAAAAGAGATGCGTACCCTAATATGCATATTTAAATGCATGCACAGCTAAATACACTGGGAGGAGGATATGCATATAAAGTATTAGTTACATCGAATCGTTAGGGCGGGCCGCCTACTACTGTAATGCGGAATGGGCGAGCCCCGTTTTATTCATGAGCCTTTTTATATTGCGTTTTGCGAGGCTCCAGGGCTGCATTTGTAATATATGAGTGGCAAGTTTCACCTTCGACGTTTTCTCGTGGTTTTGGAAGCTCTATTTGACGCGGTTTTCAAAAGTTTTTCAAGCCTTAGTTTTTCTAACCCAATAACCCAGTAACAATTTGTCTTTGAAACTCGATAAAAAGGGAAAAAATTGTATAACATTAATTGTCTTTTGACGGTCGCAGGGGCATTATACGGCATATAAGTATAAGTGTTTTGCATCTTCCAAAATCCAAAAATTATAGCAGTAGCAGCGGCGGAATACGTCCAACGAAAGAAACTTGGTCGAGGAAGTTTCTTCTAAGCGTACGACGTGGTCTCGTTGTCTACGAGGGTGTATCATATGGGTTGGCACTTGGCATGTTAGCAGTCCAAGAAAAAAAGAAAACGGAGACGAGCAAAGTATACAAGTACAGTCGCTGCTGGTGTCGGTGTCCCTTGCAGATAAGACACCGGGCGTAAGATGCGCGTGTGTGCGATGCAAGCGCCTATAAAAAAGAAAAAGAGCGTCATCCGTCGGCAATAATGCACCAACACAACAGAAGAAAAGTCGGCAGACCAGAGAGAGAGACAGATGAAGGAGAAGGGACTGGCAAAAAGTAGTCAGGTTGCCGTGCCTATATTTATATACACACACACATAATAGTCACCTCGATAGTCACACGATACCCTGACCTAACTCTCTCTCTCTCTCTGCTTAGCCGTGCAGACAGGACAGAGTTACCGGCGACGACGACTTCGTCTTTATACTTATACCAAGAAGACGCACATCAAGACGCTCGTGTGTGTGCGCAGGGTAAAAAGTAAAACCAGTAACGCATCTCACGCAGAGTGGTAAGTGCAGTAAGCACTTGCAGAGGCTGATGCGAGTAAAAAATTTTTATACGAAACTAAAAGTCGATGACCTGCTCTCGTCCGACACTACGGACCATTTATATGTAATACAGTGCAGCTTTTTTTCATCCTCTGCAAGTATGTAATATATAGGTACATTTTATTCATGAATTCTCGCTCGCTCGGCTGCCAACTCTCTTTCTCTGGTACAGCACTTGCCTCGACAGCTACTATATCGTACACCTACATACAGGTTATACGTATTGTGTCGCGCAGCGCTCCGATTATGGCACGCGCGCAGGGTACTTGTGTGCCCCCACGGATAACGTCTTTATATATACACCTATAGAATAGAGAGGCCGCGCCCGAGAAAATTTTCGAGTAGGCGCGAAGGATACAGCGGCGGGCCCACCTCCTCCCCCGAGAGAGCTTTCCCGCACCGGCTCTCCAGCGGTGAAAGGGCTTTTGAGAAGAGGAAAGCTGTAGCTCTCGATGGTCGCTGAGCGGAGCTTTCTTTTTCGTCTACTGAAAATTTGATATCGCACGTTTGCCGAGAGAGAGAGAGAGAGCGTGAGTTTGGGGATCGGAGGATGGGTTGGAATTTCACGACTTCGTCCCTGATAACGCTGTAAGCGTGTGCGTCTTATACTACTAACGAGGTCGAGGGAATGCGCGTGTGCGCAGAGTCGCGGGTCTGAATGGAGGCATTGTGGACGGTTCCGAGGAAAGAGACGGAAGTGAGGGGTGAGAAAAGGTCTTTTCGAACGTAAAAGCGCTCGTTTTCTCAGGGAATTTCACGCGGCTTGTAAAATTTCGTCGAATCTAACAAATATATATATTATTCGGTACGATCATCCCTTGAGAGATTGATTACAAAAATATTCATTCAGAACAGCCGGGAACTTTAAATGAATATTTCATCCAGAATCAATTTATCACACAACTGCGTATTTTTTTTTGTTCAATTGTTCATCATCGCCCTAAGGCTCAGACATGGCTTTTTTAACACAAGCATAGTGTTTTTAAGCCATTGGGAAAGGAAGAAGGATGGGAGGGGGTAGGG
>JAPYYV010028515.1:0-12921 GCA_030522625.1 Copidosoma aretas
AAGTCCTTTTCTCCCTAGGGAGCAAAGTAATCGGCGGGAGAAAAGTGCGTCGCGGGAGAAAAGTCGCACTTTGCTCCCTAGATACGAAATATACTGTTCCTGGTTTAACTTAGAAAACTCATGATTTTAAAGCACTCTAGTTAAAAGCTGAGTTTGTGAATCTCAGTAAAAAAAGCTTTTTATTACACTTGTTGCACAAAAATTGTACTCGTACAATATTTGTCATAATAATTTAAAATTCAGCCAACTTACAGAATCGTCATGATTAAAAATAGAACACTGATTGTTCTGGTCATAAATGCAGTAATTTTGTTATTATTTTATATAAGCTTGTTTTTAATACATTATTATTTTTGATGCCTGAATTACCTAATCATGAGTTTTTCATACTAGCTTCATCACTGCCAAGCCAAAATGATTTTTTATCAAAAGATATATCCTCTGCGCGTACAAAAGTACGCAATCGTTCATTTTTTCAAAATACAGCGGAACTCGTCACACATTTTTCATGCTGCCACATATTTTCTAAAATTTCCCGTTCCAACATCCTCACGACATACATCATATTTTCTGCTGTTCGGCTCGTTTTTTTTTTTTTTTTTTTTTTTTTTTTTTTTTTTTTTTTTTTTTTTTTATTTTTTTTCTTATTATTTTTTTTTCTTCCTTATTTTTTTTGCTTCCCGTTTTTTTTTTTTTTTTTTTTTTTTTCTTCATGTTTTTTCTAGACGGCGATCGAGCAGAGTGCCTGTGCTATATTTCTCGTGTAAAAGTATGTAACGCCGGGGAGAGGAAAAACGCCGGCCGGAGTTTCAAAAACAAATTCAACGACAATTGGCTCGATCGAAGAATAAATGACGATTCGCGCCGGCTTTTGTGGCTCGTGAAATTTTTCATCGCTGCAATGAACTCGGAGCCATCGCTCGTACGATACACGCACGCGTGTGCTCGAGCGAGCGCGGGCCAAAGGATGTACAAGTACGTTCAACGCGAGTGTGATGCACGAGGAGCGATGATGGTGTCGATGTTGTTGGTCCGCGCGAATGACGCAAGTATCCGGCATCGCCACCTATTCAGTGGCAATCAAAAGTACATATCCTCTTCTTTTGTCTTCCCAAGCATGTAACCCGGGCGCACACTGCACGTACTACCGGTTGCTTTATGCGCTGCGAATGATGTGTGATACGTAAGCGCAGAGGGGAGTTTGGGACGAACCGGCGCAAGCTTGCTTGGGTCGTATATTTTTTTACGAATAAACGTTCGACAGAAGTATACGTGTTACCGATCCCGATGGCAGTGCTAGATTTTTTTTGATGAAAAAACTCAACTTTTGTCCTCCCGCGTTTTTCTCGAGTTCCAAAAACGCATCCCGCCTCGCTCTGCTCGATACACGCGATACGTCTAATTTAGAATTGAAACGTGATGAGCTGCGTTTTTAAAATTCAGCAACACCACGACGCGTCGTTTTAAATCACGCTCGTCTTCATCGTCGCGAGGAAGAAGAAACAAAAAAAAAAGCCCGCCGCGAATCCAAAATCGTTAGCTGTCCCGCGAATTTTCCCTCTCGCGCATTCGTACCCAACAAACACAATATATACGAACCACCAAACATCGCGGCTGCCGCCGTGCACCGCGTAACCACCGCTGCTGTCGTTTCGCACGCGCGGGAAGGCCAATCCCGCGATCGGCAATGCGGCCCACCATGGACCGCACAAAAAGCCTCACGCGCTCGCGGCGCACCTGCGGACGGGCCTCGCTCGAGCTTGGAACTGCGCCGGTCGCGGGCTCAGCTGCATCGCCGCGGAAGAGGAGGAGCGGCCTTTGTTTCGGCGCACCGTGCACGATCGGTATCGGACTGTGTGTGTGTGTGTGTGCGGTGCCGATTTTCTCCGCCACCAAGGCACTCGACGCCCTCGCCGATCCCCGGCCGGACCTTCAGCGCCGAAACGCGCCACTCGAGGCTTCCCTGCTCTATCTACGCGACGTACACGACCGATCCGCAGCGGCGCCGAGCGATCGATCGACCGGCCGCCCAAAAGTCCCGACCGGCGCGCGCAACGCGTGTGTAAGAAGCGAGACCGGCAGCGGGACGCGCGCGACTGATGCCCGACGCGCGCGCGATCGCCGCTATATGCGACACGCGCCGACGGAGAGAGAGAGAGAGAGAGAGAGAGAGGCGACGGGGGGAGCGCGCGCGGAGCCTACTGGGACCCTCGAAGGAGACGGTGGGTCGGATCTTCCCTCTCGGCATCTTGATGTTTTTCTCGAGGTGCGAGCTAAAGTCGCGAGTTTGGAGGCGTTTGTTTGTGTACGAAGGTAGCGAGGGTTTCGATTCGGGGGTTTGTTCGTCGGATGGGCCTGTACGGGAGCGTTGATCGGAGATACGGTGGAAATCTATACGTAAGGTTGTAGGCACGATGGAATCTCAAGCTTTCCCGCGGTGCAGGAGTAAATACATATTTCGAAGCTCGTGCTGTTTTTTGAAAATTGTACGGTAAAATTCGAGTTCAATGTAGAAAGTGCAAGATTCACGATTCAGAATTAATAGTTTTTGATTATAATACAGTAATGAACTCCGAGAGGTGTCGAAATCGCATGCTCGACGTCGAAATATCAGCTCCGTCTCAACGTGACGTTGGTATACTATTTAATTAGTATGATTAAAATGTCGAACTGTTGAAAGAATATATTACAACAACTTGATCGTTCTAATTAAGTGGGAAGAAAAATGACACGATAACTCGATGTGTATGGTTAACGTGCGTTGTTGGTATAAGATCCTCAAAAATGAATCATGAATCATGAATATATAATTATCACGACTCAAGTATTACGAGACGGTGAATAAAAGTTGATTGGACAAAGCTTGAAGCTTATTGAAACTCCGTGATAGGTCTTTCTGATTCATGGTGTAATCTTCGACTGGTAATATACGACGCGAATAATCTCTCGCACTGATTTTTTTTTTTTTTTTTTTTTTTTTTTTTTTTTTTTTTTTTTTTTTTTTTTTTTTTTTTTTTTTTTCTCTTCTTTTTTTTTTTCCCCGAGTCTCAAATTTCCTCCTCAGCAGCCCCAAAATCGACACTTCCAAATTCACCTCCCCGCGAAGCGGATTTACCGTTAAATCCCGCCCCTCGCCCCTCGGCCTTGCTCCGGACGCATCATTAGCGCTCTGCTGTCTCGGGGCCCATATAAAGTGTCCTCCTCTTCTCCGACGACTCTTTCATTCTCCTCGCCCTTTCACTCGGCTTGCCGATGGACCCTCGAGTTTGGGCCTGCAGGCCCGCTGATCTAGGCGGGCGTAACGGATGACGAGTGTACAATACACGCAGGTATAGGTACACAGTTGGAAGGAGAGAGGACGAACAAGTCTGGACGCGTCTCTTGTTTCTTTCTCTCCTTTGTCGGTTTGTTGTTCGTCGCTGCACGGCTCGGTCGTTGTTTCGACATTTTGTTTTTCCGCTTTTTTGCTTCTCCCTAACCGTAACACTAGTTACTGGAAGCTAGAGGCGAAGTTGTCGGGCAGATGGAAAAAAAAAAACGGTCGGAGAGCATAGAAGTATGAATTACGCGAAGTCGAATGAAAATAAGACTAATTTTTTTTTCGTACTACCCCGCGCATTCATCCCTCCGCCCATCCAGCCCCAAAGTTGCTCGATGTCCTTCGAGACACTGGCTCTTGTGCTCTTGGTTGAACAAAATTTGAATGACACAACGAATAAATCGTTGCGAATATCGCGAAAAAGCAGCGGTAGAAATAAAACTGTAGCCGGTTAGAATTCGATACAGTGACCGTGCTGACAACAAATGTAGTAATTTTTGTAACTTTACACTACATTTCACTATTCAAACGTTTGAAATAGCTTTTTTGTGTACCATTTTAATTTTCAGCTGTTTTACAGTCGAGCGAGTCAATTTTTCACCGCGACATTTGCCTAATCAATCGGCGAAATCATCGTCGATCATTATTATAAACATGATTGTTATGCTTAATTTTACTGTTTTATCCATGATTTAAATGAGAGATTTTCATCATCGCACCCAAATTGTTCGATCCAACGTCAGTATTACAAAAACACATGTATCAATCGGTCATTACAATGGCTATCGTTGTTTCAAAAACGCTAAAACCCGGAATCGCACCAAGAATGCACTCGTTCATCGCGTTACGTAAACGTTGCGCAAGTACATCGGAACATCTCGCACTGGGAACTCCGTGTTGCCGACGCGGAGTATAATTGTTTGTGCTGCTGCGTCGAAAAAATACACGAATACATTATTTCAACTCGTAAAACAGGGATAAAAGTGGGAAAGAAGGTGAAAACCAAAAAAATACAAACCGTCCGCCGACAACTACTCCCCTCGCTCTGTTCGAACGGAAAAATAAAAAATTTTTCCACCAAAACAACTGCGCAGCACGCGTTCCATCCCGTCGACGTGCCACTGCCGCAGCTGCGTCACGAAAGGGCTCGAAGAGAGCGCAGCAAAGCGGAGAGAGAGAGAGGTCCTCCCAAAATTTTCCAAGCACTTATACACATGCATTCTTCCCCAAAACTCGCTCACCGCATCCTTCCCGACCCATTCGGTTCAGCGAACTCCGAGAGATTCTCACCGATCGCTTGGAGAAAAGTTTGCTCCGATTTCAATCGGATTTTATTACGGTGAACGAGTTTTTGTGTGTAACCAGGACGGGATTACTTTTTTTTTTTTTTCTTTCTTCCACACTTTGCGGCCAGGGGGATTTTTCTTTTCCCCTCTGATATACTTTCTTCCGGAAATTCGATTGTTCGCTGCTTTTACTTCTGCAGGAATATTAAACAAATATCATAGAACGTAAGATCAACGTGCTTCAAAAAAATCAAATAAGTTACAATTAAAATGTTAGCAGATGCTTGGAGTCTCATTTGTGTCGTTCAAAAGAATTATTTTGATGCGTGAAATCGAATTCGCGGAAAACCGAGCGTACCAATTAAGATGTATTTTTAATTTTCTCAAAGTAAAGTTAAGATAGAGACACTCGTCTTGTTAAAGAAGCATAAAAAAGTTTTTACAAAGAGAAACTCAGAAATATTGTGTGAAATTGATTTTTTATTTAACAAATTATCGAAACGCTTGAAGAAGATTTTGAAATCCGCAATGTTGTTCCATCAAGTTTCACACGATTGGCTTGTTTACCTTTCGAAAATTTTGTTTAGACAGCCTCACTAGAATATAAAGTAAAAATTCAATATTTCAAAAATCTTGGAAGCAACAAATTGTCTTTATAGAAGACATTCATCAACGTTATTTATAGACACTTGCAAATTTTTTTTATAAAATAAATGACATGAAAACATTTCTATCCAATAGTTTCTTTATTTTTTATGATAAATATTGTAGGTAAATCTTTATAAGCCCCTTGGTTTTTCCAACATTAACTTTTTTGCCAATGTAATAATTTTACAGCTTTCATGTCGCTATAGTTTATTGATCTAATCAAGAAATTGAAAGTGTTTGACAGGGAGGCATACTGTATAAAATTTGAGAGCAGTATAGTCAGAATTATTGATATATTATGTTAAGTATATTCCTAGTGGGATAATACGCTTTTATTAATGACCGATATTGGTATACCTTGTTTAGTCATCTTTATAAAGTAAAGCGGAAACTTTCGAAACAGTACATTATAACAATGTTCCAATACACTTCGTCATGATGACAACATTATTTTTACACTGATGAAAAACTGCTTTTCGGAACCAACCCGCATTTCATATGAGGGAATAGTTATTTAGACGTCAAGAAATCTTCTGTCAAATAAATTATTATTATAACAATAAAGATATAATAATCAGTTATGTGTGAAGTGGGAGCAAAAATCAATATTGCTGGTTTGAGCGATTCGCCTTTCAAGTAGGGCCCCTGCGGACGACGCAAAGCAGATTGTGACAGTAAACATAATATGCTCAGAGCGATATTACAAATCGCTTTCATTTCTGGTTCCTTCTGACTCTGCTACAAACTTAATACACTGATCTGTCAAGTCTTTCTTTTGAACGTACACCGGAAGTAGCATAACAAACAGTATAGTAGTGCACATTACAGGGTATGTACATAACTGCGGTGCATCGACCTCGTGAAGTTCAGTCGTCGGATCCGTCATTTTTTAGTCAAATTAGGTGAGATACTTTGTATCGGTCCATGATTAAATATTCTAAATATTAGCGTTATGGATGATGTAATAATAAAAATAAATACAAAACAAATGCGAATTTTAAAACTCGTTTTTTTTTTTTTCATTTACCTTTCATATTCTGGACAAGAGTGTCCAACAGAAGAAAAAGTCAAACGTTGGCCACAATAAGCTATAAAATTGATTGCGAAAAAATAAATTTTTCTTGTTTCATGATTAATAAAAAAAGTTGATAAAAAAAAAAAAAAAAAAATTCGTGAGATAATATTTACCTGAGATATACAATTTGGCCTATGAATGACAAATATCTAATTATCTATTAATTCAGGTAAATAAAATACATTGTAAAGGCAACAGACGACAATGTACACGTGGTTAATAATTTATTTACTACTGCGAACAAAAATTAAAATTCAGATGTAAAATATTTATCATTTCTCTAATATAATTAAATGGTAATGAAAACACATTATTCGTGATGAAAAAAATATATAAATTTTCAGAGACATCATTATCACATACAGGTATTCATACATATGTTCTTCATTCAAATTAACATTATAAATTTAGTTCCAAGTTGCAACTTACCCTATGCTCGTGGAACAAAAACACACCTGTATCAATATACACAGGAGATAAATGCCATGGTTTCCAAAATCTAATCACAACATAATTATATATTTTACTTCGGATATGTCGAGTTCGTTCCCATAAGTCATGAAAGTGTCGAGTTGGCTCCCATGGTCGAATTGTCTCCCGGGCCGATAAGGAGCATGGTCGAGTTGGCTCGAACTCGACCTTCAAGAGAAAGTAAACTCTCTTCTGGGAGCCAACTCGACATCGGCATTTTACTTGACTAGATTCACTAGATTCTACACGATTCGTGACTTATGACAAACACGTTAAAGAGTATTCGTTCCGAGGGTTAACAGATATAGATAGGTCACGTGGTACCCCGTTCAAAAAGTGAGGACGCTTTAGCATTTATTTTTATTGATAAAAACTTCTGTATGTTTCAAATAAACTTGTAACTATACAAGTTTTACTTAATATTTGGTTGGTTTTATCACAAAAATCATACTATAATTATCAGAAAGTTACAACGAATTTTCTAAAATTAAGGTTCGAGACTGTCTATAGAGAGCCGGGATTCCAACGCGCGAAGAGTATACAATAGCTATGGGTACTTGAAGTACACAAATAGGTGTAGGCGCAAAGGTGAGGTTAAATTACTTGTTCCTTCGTACAGCGTTTATTTATCTTCGCCGTCTATCAAAATTTTTTGTTGACTAGGGAAAATGAAAGAAGTTCACTCCGCTATTTAGCCACGTATTTTTACAGGTAACAAAGCAACAGCAAGCGTGATGAGTCATTAAAAAAAAAAAAACTATCCCAACAAGCATTAAGCGTCCTCCCTTTTCAAAATCGTCTGCCACCATGCGAAGCACTGTCGAACACTTTATTCCCTGCACCACGACAACCCTCGGAGCTAATAATGTAGAACCCCTGAAGAGCGAAGCCGGGCAACATATGATCTGTAGGCAGGAGGAAAATTCCTTCTCCCTTGAAGAATTTATGACGCTTGCTCTGCTATAATTATGTCCCTTCATATGGTGATTCTTCCAACAGTTTGTAAATACACTGTTGCCAAGGAGGAGGAAAATTCTTTTCCCTTCTTTTTACGACTTAAGATACAAGACATAAACGCATATCCAGCGAATGTCCAAGGCGTCTTTTGAAGATGGCTCTTTATGGTATACTCGAAAGTTGTGACGCAGTAATACGAGTTCCAGGTGTATTATGAAGTGAGTCATTACGGAGCAATCCTTGAAATTTCAGAACAGGTAACTTCGCGAAATTTTGAGAAAAGGTCTCTTAAAGTTCGGATTTTCAATGCCTTTTTGGGGGGATTATGAATTTTTCCCCGGAAGTGCTTAGTTTTCTCCACTGGATGATAGGATCGACAGAGATAAAAACAACTTAAGGATTATAGTTCACGATATTTACAACAGGAATTTAGAAAAATACGTGACAACGCAAGTTTTTCGGAGACTTCAACGTTACAAAGTGGTTACTCTCTTGCTGGTATATCTATTTCGATGAAAACTTTTAAGACACTAACGCATTATATATATATATTATACCATCCAATTCTCTAGGGTATTGTTCGCTCTTTGTAATCTGCTTTCTACGTTCAATGGCCCTTTTTGAGCTGCTTATGCATGTGCAATATACATACACACAAATCAACTCTACTAGAATTTTCAATAAAACGACTTATTAAGATACGTTTGTAGTATAGACATAACATTATAAAAAGAATTGTTTTATTCGTCAACTGTTCGTGATTTATCTCTAAACATTTCGAGCAACTTCAAAACAATTTTTGAGGAATATTTTTCTACTCGCAATGATGATTAGAACAGTCGGTACAGAGCTTCGATTTTGTAAAAAATGATTCAGTTTTAGCACTTGTAGTTATATTAAGTTAATCCCTGACAAATCTGTTTTGACAATTTAAGCATGGTTTCTGAACAAAATATGAAATATTGAATGAATTTAAGTCAATCTTTGAGCATTTAGTATACAATAATCATGAAAGTTGCAAATTTCATGTCCGGACGTTGTAAAAAATAATAATTGAAATCATACTTTTTTAATTTATGTAACTTTGTGACAATATATTTCCAATCAAAGATACAAGATTGACACGTGACTGAAGTTCTTTAATTAGATTCGTGGTTGTGTGAGACTTATCCCAAGGTTTGTTCAAAGCGGATGAATTACAAAATGAGATTTGAAAAGTTATAAAGGAAGCAATTTAACTTGACAAGGTAGTTAAAAATTTTGCAGAAAATTAAATACTCTCAGGAAATAATATTAGAAAGAGATAGATTAGGCGTTAAGAAAGATAAACATTGAAAAATCTATAGACAAGAGTCTTTGCTTTGGATTTGAGCGTAAAAGTCCATAGCCATTAAAATGAAATATGGCATCGAGAGATGAAGCGTCGTATGTAAAATATCATTAGCATATTTAAATGAAGCAATTACTACGATAACAAAGTGTTAATTGATTAATGCACTGCTAAGAAAAAATAATGTGAATGTCTCTGCGCGCCACAGAAAATCTTAAATCCGAACTGAATACAACGTTCAAAAATGATCCTTAGTACGAAGACATGATATATTATTTCTTGATTATCAAATTGATTCGTTTTGCGTTTTACAAACATCGAATTGCCAGTATTTGTTTTTGACCAGCATATAGTAAGTATAGAGAGTCTTCTCAAAATAAGCACGTAGACATAGAAGTTGACGGATCATAAGTATATAGTCATGAAGGACGAGGGAGGACCGTTTTGACTATATAATGAAACTATGTTTCCACCCCGTGTCCTGCGCCCTCCGCGGTGATGTAAGGAATTTATTGTCATATTCGTACGTGTGCTGTTATAAAATTACAGAGCTCCAAACGTGTGAATTCCCATCCGAGTGGGGGACTGGGAATGTTAAGGAGAAGGAAATCAGTCCTTATTCGTCGCTCGCCGTCGGAGCAACTTATTTGGCAAAGTACTCTCCGAGAAGTGGCTGTTTTTTTCCTGACAGAAAATTTGTTATAAATGTTTTAAAAGCTTGAGAGCCATTCATTAAATCATTAGTTGATTAGAAGTTGGATGCGAATGGGCGTGATGTGTTGCATTGCACACGTGCCATGCGTGTGGATAAAAGCGCGAATAAAATACTTCGAACGAGCGACCGAGTAAAACCTTTGAAAGTTACTCAAAGGGAAAGCTTACGTTATTGAGTTCAACATAATATTAAGTGTATGCTTGAGTTAAGTTCACATGTGATGTGTTATATGATTTCTCAATGCATCTAAAATTTATAGCAACATTGCTGTGCATGGACTCGAGTGCTGGATGATCTGAGACAAAAAGAAGCCCCGCGGTACATATTCGATAGAATAAGTATTTGCAGCTGTAAAATCTTTGAATTGTAAAAAATTTTAATCGGAGATGAAAACTCGACTACTACTATACGAGTGACTAGGAAGAAGACAATAAACATAAGTACAAGTAACACTCGGGGATTCAGAAGCTTGAAAAAAGCAGATAAACTTTTCAGGTAACTCATTAATTGTACACGCGTGTCTAACTTGGGTAGTATACATACTCAAAGACGTTGAAATGACGCAGTAGTTAATAATTAGCATAATGTATCCACTAGAAGAATCTTCACTGTATTTGTGTGTATCTTTCATCGCATGAATCATCGAGTAGCTTTTACGGATACCACTTTAGTATTGTGTATATTTTCTCATAATAGTTATGTTCATTTGCGGATTACTGAAAAACATCGATAACACAGGTTTAAGTATTGCATAACAGTTGATGTAATTTGTTTGATAACAAACAATGAGTACAAATACGATAATACAGGAAAGTACTTCACAACCACTTGTGGACCTTAATCATTTAAGAAAAATTTAACATTTTTTTTAAAAAGATTTATGCAATATGAATTTAAAAAATCGCCAATGCCATCAACACTAATGGCGCGAAATCGTACTACAATAAAATGAACCGTATATTAAGTAGTGGGCTCGCACACAAAATGAGTTTCACATTTCTTGACACCAATTTTCTATTTTTTTATGAATCGTTGAAATAAGCCTTTTGGACAAAGGTTTTTCGTGCGGAAAAATTTTGGTAATTCTATACCTTTAAACCATAAAGCTGGCAGCTCTGTTTTAGAGATAATAAATAATATTGCTGTATAAAAATCTATCACCCTTGATCACAATGGTATACCGTAGCATAAAAATTTGTAAGAACTCTTAAATCTCTTATTAACAATTTAGACGTATATCATTCGGCGAGTGTTAGAAGAGAGTGAAAAAGGCAACAAAGTATTGTCTTTTTTCAGCATGAATATCTTCAATGAGATCTAAGTACCTATTGAGGTAATTCTTAGTAGCTAGGACCTAGAAGGTGCTCATCCCGAAGTTATGTTTAATTTACCAGATCCAACAAATTTAGAGACGTTTCTCCACCTGTAGTTTATATCATTGGGTTATTGGCTATAAGTAAAAACACCAATCGACAACGCGTGTTCTAAATTTCCGAAAATGTAAAATGTTTAAAGTGATATTGTGCTCTTGGCTTTAAAAAATATGTGTACATAATTTTAGATCAGACATTAATTCAGAAAAAATTAGAGAAGTACTTTAGTTTGTGCTTCATACCTTTTTTGGTATTTACTATAAAGTGTCTGGTGAAAAAGATACAACAAAGTTATTCCATAGTTATACATGGACGGGGTGCAACTTTTTCCTAGCTGGTTTTAAGTATAAAAAGTTGTATCACATTTTAACTGCTTAATGATTCGTGAAGACACCAAAGTTACATCAGTTTCACATAACATTAAAAACATAGTTTTGTTTTACGGAGGAAATAATCTTATGGTAAAACATTAATTATTGTCACTTGACTGAAGCCTTTTTATTCGTTGTGTGATTGGTCGAGTCAATGCGAATCGATATTGATAAACTGGTATTTTGAGTGCTTGTTTGAACTTATAGCTTTCAATAAATAATACATAGAGCTTTTTTAACTCGCTCGATCCACCCAAGTGACTACCGACCGTTATTTTGTACCCTTCCATTTGCCTCCTTTTACTTTAGTATATTCTTTTATGTTAAATACAGAGATACAAAATCAGGTATGGACTCAACTAAAATCAATCGGAGGGGCGTAAATGCACGTGCTTGAGCTAGTCTAAATGTACGATCTTCACTTTATTGTTTTCTAAATCTATTTTTGCGTTCCTATCTACAATCAGCTCTAATATCGTGTAATGGCCGGCATGATGATTATCAAATTTTCCCAACTTGGGTTCTTTCAATAAAAAGACTGTCACCGACTTTAAAAGTTTTATTGTTGCGTTTTTGATCATAATAAATCTTGGATCTTTCTTTGGCTTCGATTAATTTTTCTCTGGCTGTCTTTTGAGTATTATTTTACTTATTTATCAGTTCATCAAGATGCATTGCATAAGTTCTCTCAGTCACGGTAGTTTCGAATTCGGAAGGCAGCCTCGCCTTTTGTCCAAATATTAGTTTGTTAGGAGAGTATCCATGGGCTGAGTTGATGGATGGATTATATGAAAAGATAGCAAACTTTAGCCAAGTGTCCTAGTCATTTTTGGCAGTATATATTTTTAAATATTCTATCAAAGAATGATGCATGGCTTCTCTCCAACGATCCCATAGTCTGGGGCCTAATAAACACTGTTGATTTAAAACGAACTGCGGAGAAAATTGGTAGTACCCCAGAGCTTTCTAATTTTTCGGTCCACAGACGAGATGTGAACTGTGTTCCTCGATCACTTTATATCCGATTAGGCGTCCCATGATAAGGTATGTAATTATTCACGATTCGATTAAATGTTATCAAGTTGCTGCGGTAATACTTGAAACATATTCAGGTTATCTCATTTACCTCTGTTTGTGCAACAAACATAGATATTGCATAAAAAGATTTGTTGTTCACTAAAATTACCATCAACTTTAACGACTTTAGTACTATACATATACTATGTGGACTCCATAGTTTAAAATAATAAGCATCTCACGAGTACTTAATTGCAACATGACGTGATTATTTATATTTGTTTATAAAATTCTAGTAATTTCATTACTATGATTTGTACTAATTTTTCATAAACTCTATATATTTTTACTAAATTTAA
>JAPYYV010028519.1:0-11145 GCA_030522625.1 Copidosoma aretas
CCCCCCCCCCCCCCGGACAATACAAACCCCCCGTACGATAGGTCTAAATTTGTTTGAAGGCTCTTGTATATATGAACTCTACCACTCTCCTCAACCCCGTTCACACCACCTCCTTATCCCAATAAATGAATATGAGTAAAATGTTGACAAATTTATACAGCACCTTTAACGTATTACTAATAGCACGTTACTTTTTTTCTTGGATTCTCAACGACTACCTGATACCAAAATTTGTATACATTTATACAATATGATAAAGCATAATTGACTGAACGATTGAGAGAATAATCATGAGAACTTAGAAAGACAATGCTATGAAGGTTTGTATATTGCTATAAATAACAGAATGTCCATAATGTCTGAAAATTGTAATAACGAAGACAACATTGATAATCTTCACATATTATTATCTACATAGGTTTAAAAATCTTGATACATTTTACAACAATATCTAGATGCAATGTTGATCATGAAGAAATATGATAAGTTACATTTAGTTGTAACAGTAACATTCCATATTAAGGAAAAGAGACCTAAAAATTACCAGATAACATACCGAATCTTACAGTAAAATTATTATTTGCCAAAATAGCTTCAATTTCGGGTAATATAACTAACAAGAATATTTTTGGTAAAATTTTAACTTACCTTTTCACTATTAAGTGTCAAAAACGTTGTCTACAACATGCATGTATTTTAATGATATTGCATTCTAATAATAAAATAAGTAAATCTCAAGATATACAGAAGAATCTTTCTGCTGATAGAATTACAAAAAAAAAAGAAGACTATCAATAATAAGAATAGTAAACATGTTTGACCCCGTTTTAACACTCAACTTAGTCCTTGTTTAGATGATTCTACGAAACGATTGGTCTGAAGCATCCCAAAATTTTTAATGAGTTTACAAGGATTAGAAGAAATTGTTATCGTACCTATAAAACTTCAAATGATAATTATTAAAGTCATGTTTAATCGGGGAAAATAAAAAAAAGTACCATCGCACAATTATATAGTCATGTCATATAAAGCATTTTTATGAATGAAGTATAAATCTTATATTAATGTCAAATATTGTGCTTTAATTCAGAATTTTA
This sequence comes from Copidosoma aretas, assembly GCA_030522625.1. Classification (NCBI taxonomy): domain Eukaryota; kingdom Metazoa; phylum Arthropoda; class Insecta; order Hymenoptera; family Encyrtidae; genus Copidosoma; species Copidosoma aretas. The sequence continues at coordinate 1,098 of JAPYYV010028519.1, forward strand.
AGTATATGTACGACTACATTCACGTAAGAAAAGACAGGACATCTATCGAAATTAGGAAATTAAATGATTCTGACAAAGAAATGTTAAGTAAAAATTAAAATTGTCTAAATTACATGCACTCAATCCGGATACAAACAGTACTCAGACGGCAAAAATTGAGAATTTGATAAGGAATTTATAAAGTAATTAATTCAGCAGTATATCTTGATAATAAACAAAAATCAGTCTTAGAAAAAAAAAAACATCAAAAGTGCAATAAACAATCAGGGAACAGCGTTAACGGCATGGTTAAATGAAACAAAATTATTATCTCGCCCAATTCTAAAAATATGTATATATTCCTAAATATCACATTTCTAACAAAAAATCAAAATTTAAAAAGAAAGGAAAAACATAAAATAATAGCGAGATTAAACATATTTACTTCCAAACGAAATAAAAGATTCTTTTTTTTGAATGATACATAGTAAAGTAAAAGAAGAAATTATATTTGATGTCTTAAAAACAATGAATACAATCAAATATAAGACTTTTAAGGCTAGAGTAATCGTTAGGCAACGCAAAATTTTCAGAGCAGCTACAAGCCATTAATAATATGTTACCTAATTAATGTCCTAAATTTTTTAGTGATTTTTGATTTCAGAAATAGTTTAAGGTGATAAGAGTGGAGCAAATACACACATCGTATTATAGAAAAGTCTTCTGATGACAATAAGAATCGTGTACGAATGATTAACGTTCTCCATGGTGGTTCAATCAATGTATGTCAATCAGCTATCAGTCGGGGACGAAAGAAATAAGAATAATTCTACGAATTATAACTTATACCTGTTTTTATTGAGCAACGTTTCGCTGGCTTGGTGTGCCAGCCTCTTCAGGCTCAGAGTAGTAAAAAGACAATTATTAACAATCATTTGAATAAAATCAAATTTTGTCAGAGAACTGGAAAGAGCTGTTTCCAACATTGATAATTGTCGACTACTGCCAGTAATAAGATCAAATGAATTGTTAATAATTGTCTTTTTACTACTCTGAGCCTGATGAGGCTGGTACACCAAGCCAGCGAAACGTTGCTCAATAAAAACAGTTATAAGTTATAATTCGTAGAACTATTCTTATTTCTTTCATCCCCGACTGATCGCTGATTGACATACATTGATTGAATAAGAATCGTGCTCTACTAAATATAAATGGAGTTTAAAAAAAAAAAAAAAAAAAATGTTTGATTTGCTGATCCCAAAAAAATGATGAAGGAACGACGGTTAATTCTAGGGAAATAGAATTTAGTCCAAAAATTTGTAATTTATTGTATAGACAAATTAACACAGATTAAAAGATTCAAAAGTTACTTTTAAACTAAAAAAATATTGATTCACTGATGGACCTTGAAAGAAGGGTTTAGGAAAAACCTATATCGTACAAAACTCTAAACACTCATAATCTAAACCAATACAAAAGACATTGGTCGATTTTTTTGACTGGTAAAGCATTATTATTACTTTTGAATAAAATAAACATTCATGGAAATATTGGTTGATGGCTGGATTCAAATAATTTTAACAGCTCATCACTTTTCAAGCAAACCGAAACAAACATTGAGAAATGACTAATTTACTGTAAAAATTTCCTTATTTGGTTATAATTTTAGTGCAGGGCTGATTTTTAATTAAATAGCAAAGTTAAATATTGTTGAACTAAAGAAGAATTGTTTCCAAGAGTTGCTCTTATACTATGCAAACACAAGTTTCACATGGTGTTTACACAAAAAATTAATCAGTGCATTATTATTTTTATACATTATGTAGTGATTTTGAAGGATCATTTCACACCATCTACCTTGCACAATGTTTGTTTCAGACTTGCACAAAAAATGACCAGTTAGTATCATTCAAATCCAGCCAATAATCAATAGTTCTATGAATAAGGATTTTATCTACAAGTAGTCAGGGCCATCAGTGTATTAATTTTTTTTCCATTCAAAACTAATTTAGAATGTTTTTTAATTGATCTTTGTTAATTGGCCCATATATTATACTAAAAATTATTTATGAAATTTAATTTCCCGAGATTAAACCCTAATCTCTCTCTACAAATATTTTTGGCATCAGTAAATCAAACAATTGACATGATTTTTCTTGTAATTCAAAAATTTTGTTTATATGTAGTAAAGCACAATTCTCATTGTTATCAGAGAAATTTTTCATCACATAATGTTTTTACTTGCTCTTAATTTCGTTACCTCAAACTATTTTTAAAATCAAAAACAATGAAAAAAAAATATAAAAATTAATTGAGTAACATAACAATAATAGCTTGTAGCTGCTTTGAGAGTTTTGCGAAGCATAACGATTACTCTAGCCTTAAAACTCTTACATTTGATTGTATTATGTGATTGTAAGACATCAAATATGATTTCTGCCTTCACTTTATTACATATCATTCTAAATAAAAAATCTTTGATGATCTTTAGAAGTAAATATGCTGAATCTTGTGCTACTATTTTATATTTTTCCTTTCTTTCCAAATTTTAATTTTTTGTTGGAAATGTAATACTTAGGAATATAGACATACTTTTAGAATTGGGCGAGACAATAATTTTGTTTCATTCAACCATGCCGTTAACGGTGTTTCCTGATTGTTCATTGCACTTTTGATGTTTTTTTTCTTCAAAAACTAATTTTTGTTTACTTTCAAGATATACTGCTGAATCAATGACCTTATGAATTCCTAATCAAATTCCCAATTTTTGTCGTCTGCGTACTGTTTTTATCCGGATTAGGTGCATATAATTTAGACGATTTTAATTTTTACTTAACATTTTTTTGTCAGAATCATTAAATTTCTTAATTTCGATACATGTCCTGTCTTTTCTTACGTAAATGTATCATACATATACTTGACATTCTGAATTGAAGCACAATATTTGACATTAATATAAGATTTATACTTCATTCATAAAAATGCTCTATATGACATGACTATTAAATTGTGCGATGGTACTTTTTTTATTTTTGATCGATTAAACACGATTTCATTAATTATCATTTTAAGTTTTATAGGCACGATAACAATTTCTTCTAACCTTGCTAACCTCATTTAAAACTTTTGAGAAGTTTCAGTCGAATCGTTTTATAGAATCATCCAAGCAAGGACTAAGTTGAGTGTCAAAACCGGGTCACACATGTTTACTATTCTTATTATTGATAGTCTTCTTTTTTATTGTAATTCTCTCAGCAGAAATATTCTTATGTATATCTTCAGATTTACTTATTTTATTATTAGAATGCAATATCATTTAAATACATGCGTATTGTAGACAACGTTTTTACACTTAATAGTGTGAAGGTGAGCTTAAATTTTACCAAAAATATTCTTGTTATTTATATCATCCGAAATTAAATTTAACTTTGCAAACAATAATTTTACTGTGAGATTTAGTATGTTATCTGGCGCTGTTTTTTAGTGATGTTGGATTTATTTATTCTAAGTCTTTTTCACTTAGGCTCGCATGTTACTGTTACAACCAAATCTAGTTTATCATACTTCCTTATGATCAACATTGCATCTTTATAATGTTGTAAAATTCGTCGAGATTTTTAAACGTTCGTAAATAATAATATGTAAAGATAACCAATGTTTTTTTGGTTCTAAAAAATTTCAGGAATTTTGGACGGGATGATTTTATATCATTTTACAAACCTTTATATCATTATATTTCTAAGTTTTTATGATCATTCCTTAAATTATTTATCCAATCATGCTTTATCATAACGTATAAATGTATAACAATTGTTGAGTGACGGTGCCGACATATAATGATGGGCTGAATGTTTAAGTATCAGTTAGTCGTTGGAAATCTAAGACCAAAAAACTAGCGTGCCATTGGCAATACCTCAAAGATGCTACAAAAATTTGTCATCAATTAGTACAAGTAAATTTATATGGAGGCGGGGGTAGTAAGAACAGGGTTAAAGAGAGTGGTAGGGTCTTTTCCTCTAAAATTTATGGAGGCCTCTAAGGTAATCGAAAACTTTGAGAATACATCGATACAAGAGCATTCAAACAACTTAACACTATTTCATGGGGGGTTTGTAGGGTGATGCGGGGGAGGGGTGCTTGAAAGTAGTTTGGTGGTAATGTTAGGGGTGTTCGGCGCGAGCGTTTGGAAATAATTATGGAGAGATCGGGAAAATATATCACACCTTTTGGGCGAAGGGGGCGGGGTCAGTAATTGTTGATGGGGGGGGGGGGGGGGGGTGGGGGGGGGGGGGGGGGGGGGGGGGGGGGGGGGGGGGGGGGGGGGGGGGGGGGGGGGGGGGGGGGGGGGGGGGAATTAGTTACTACCGAAATCACGGAGAAATCGAACTCATTTTGCCTTGAATTGCGGGTGGTAGTGAGGTGCGTGTAGGGCGGTATTAAGGAAGTTTAGAGGGGAGGGGGCTTATGGCAGAACCCATCAAAATCACTATATATTATAGTTAAATATTAAAATCATCCTGGATGTGCAAATGTAAGCATAGGATCCATATATATATTTGCATATCACGTACGTACACATGCAGAATACATCGACGCCTCTTACGAAGAAGAGCACAGGACTGTCCACTACAATGCTGAAGTAAGATAGAACAGATCGTATTGTCTAGTTTTCGTTACAGCCGTAGCTGTAACACGGATTTCTGGGGATGTATACGTATACCAAATCTAAAATCGAAAGTAGAAAAGGAAAAAAATTTTTCAAGCTTATCTTAAAATTTTTTTTTCTTTATTTGATAGCGGAAAGGAGATCTTCTAAAGACGCCCCTGCGTAGACAAAGATACTGCAGGAGGTAGTGTCAGATTCACCATGGCCTATAATTCTATCACATTACGATAGTTGGAGACTATGAAGCGCCTGTTAAATAAAACCATCTTATCCGAGAAAGAGAGCTAGCCGTTGAGCTATCAGTCTGATATAGGTGTTGAAACAGAAAAAAAGTGATAAAAGCAAAGAAATAGTGGAAATATTAGATACGACCGCTTAGTTCGATGACCGACAAAGATACCAAGGGACAAATGTGGTTGGTACTTTACCGCATCAAGGCAAAGCTTGGAATATTGAGATGTTAAAACAGCCTCAGGTCGAAGTGTAGGGAGAGCAATACATTTGGGTCTGACATATGAGCGAAGAGAATTCTCTTATAGGTCATCTGCCCAGGTCCCTCAGGAGAGACTTGCCGGCTATCTATCAGCCAAGGCGATGAGCTTCTGACTTCCCCGTGAGAACGGGGAATTGGCTAATACAGCCGCTGCCAGCGTAAACACACCGCCCACCGCCCAAGCGTCAGGGCGCGCCGACAACCTCCCAAAGGAGAGATTGCTCCCAGGTCCAGGCATCATCAGAAAAAAATGTAGTCAGTCCGCTAGAATTGCTTTTTGCGTACACGGATTACTTTCTTCACACAATCTTATTAGTAAGTTACTCATGAAACAAGTGCATGCGGTAATTTATATACTCTTTATGATTTTGTACACTCGCTCCGTTCAGGCGATAAAATTCACGCCTAACTCTTTGCCTGATTGTGAGCCTGAATTTGATGCAGACAAATTGATTCAACAAAGGAACGTTTTTATTGACTCTGCACGACGCCAAAAAATTTCGATTGGAAGTTTGAAAGATGTGGTGTTACTTTTACAAAAAAATGACGCTCTTCGTGATATACCAAACAAATTTACAAAATTAATAAAATTTTGAATTATTATTCCAAGTTTGTCTTGCACAAACGAAAGATCGTTTTCAGCTCTAAAACTAAGTAGAAATCATAAATATGTTTGATAAAAAAATTCTTAAAGATCGTGTCTGTTTTCTATTGTATGAACATTTTAATAAATCATTTTAAAGTAATAACATTGAAACACCTTAATTTTTTGTATTATTAAAAAGTAATTCAAACACCTTAATTAAGGAGTTAGTTAGAATTCTGATTTCAACTACACGGTAATTAACAATGACAGGCCATCAATTTAATTAAACGTTTTTTCAATCTGTTTATTTAATATAATATAGTCTTATTAAGTGATACATTTGACCTTAGGGCTAACTCCTTAGTATAAACTTTCTAGCTTATAAACTATGGTTCTATATATTTCATGTGTATATATATTATGTATAATACACACACATATATATATATGTATATATATATATATATATGTATATATATATATATATATATATATATATATAATGAAAAATAATTATTTTACTCGATACTGTGAAAAAAATAAAAATGCCGCCCCTGCTAACCACTAAGCTATCGAGGATTGCCGCTTATTTTAGGGTCTACCGTGTCGGGACATATATGGGACAAAACGCGGCAACTGGGCCACCTAAATGGCTAATATTTGACGCAACGTAGAAAATTCATTTTGGGCTAGATTTTTTTGTTAAAGTATAAATTATTTGCATTCGAGTGGCATAGAGTAAAATTTAAAATGGCGGATCCAAGATGGCGGCCAAATGTTTTGAAATTCACCGGATTTGAGTTTGAAAAAAAATTACCGTATACTATTCCAAATTCTAAGAAAGAATTGTTTCGTGCTATTATTTGAATAAAATTGTCGTTTTCGAGACAAAATTCATGAATATTTCAAATTCTTCGAGCTTGATACTATCGCACATTTTGCTCTCATACAGACAGAGATCGCCCTATTGGAAAAAATTTTGGAGTACATTGGTACTCGAGGTCACTAATTACGAATCTGAGGTCATGTGTCAAATAATTATAAATGGAGGATAAAAAATGGAGGCCAAATTTGTAATAATCGCGAAAAAACCATGAATTTTTTTCTCGTAACGGAGATTTTTTTTAAAAAACTGCCAGAGACATCTAATTATTAGAATTTTAAGCAGTATACGGGTGTATTTTTTTAAAATAAAATAAACTGTTTTCTAAAAATTTGGCCGAATTCTGGGATCCCCTATTTTGAATTTTTGGCACATGACATTGGATTCGCAATGAGTGACCTCAAGCATCAATTTATTCTTTAATCTGTCTCAATAGGGCAATCTATGTCTGCATGGGACCGAAATATGCGATGCTATTAAGCTGGAAGAATTGGAAAAATTCATCAACGATAGGATATTAGTTATTAAATATAGTGACATTAACTAATATTTTTCTAATAATGGCTATATTTCAATGACATCTGAATAAAAAAAATTTTCAAAATTTGCAGGTGCTGCAACTAAGCGCACATGTGCCTGACTTACTTTGAACAAGTTTCGTTACGAGCTAACCTTTAAAAATAATGAAAAAGCTGTATATTATAGGGAAAGCAATAAAAGAAAAAAAACGCTAAGATGCATGATAATAGAGGCTTTTAGCGACATTTCAAGATTACTTTCATTTTACCTGTTTTAGATTAAAGATCTTTATCTTAGAAGAACAGCAAGATAGGCAAAAAAATATAATTTTGTTGAGTTTTCCAAAGGGGAGGAAAACATAGAAGTGCACAGTTAGGAAGGCCTTGTGCATAATTGTCACATGTCCTTATATTTTTCAAATTAACAATCTGTATGAAACCGAGGTTAAAATGAAAAATATATATATTTTCGTTATTAAATTAATATCAATGTGCATACATTTTTTTTGATAATTTTACAATGACATAACTATTAAAAAGAATATAAAACGCTATACCTTTTAGAGCAAGAGATGGTAATTTTTTTCATGGTCAAAAGATCATTACAGACATGCACAAGATATTAAAATAAAAAGTTCTCTTGGAGGGCCGTGCATAAACATGTTTTGTTCTCATATCTCTGTTGCAAAGACAGAGCACTGGCGTGTACGTTTACCTATACGATATATTTAATTTCTTTTACTCACTGTCTTGTTTTATGAATCAACAACCCTTTCATGCAAGCGAGGCTAAATTATTGGCTACTTTACTCTCTGCTGTCCAGCCCTCTCTCTCACTCTTTCTCTCACTTTTTCTCTCTGACTCTGAAAGTGCATTTATCCGATCTGTCTGCAAGTTTGGAAAAACATACCGCGGGCGATTTCATTCAAACTGCCGAGTATCACCATTGATTTAATTTGTTATAAACAGCGTCATAGTTGTTTAATATGTATTAAAACGATATTGCGTGAATAAATTATGACATTAGAAACATAGAAACCAATACCAGCACAGAAATTTGAAAATTTATAGTTGATGGTCAGTCGATTAACAGAGAGATTATGTTAGTAGAGATATATCTAAGTGTCGACTAAAAATAGAGTATGAAGGCTTTCACTTCTGGTCCTTAAAATAGTTTCTAATATTACACTGCACGTACAAAATATCGTTTTACTACATATTAAAAAAGAATTACGCTATTTGCAACAAATTTAATCAATGTTAGAGGTCGGTACATTGAATTTATTCGCCTGCGGAACGTTTCTCTGAACTTGCAGGCAGCCTGTGTAAATGCACCCTCACCTTTGCTGTGGATTGCGCTATTCTGAAAAAACTTATTACTCTTATATCACTATCTTTACTTTTCATACTATTATTTACACTTATTTAATATCATCGATTTCAGTAACACATCACCTTGAAGTTTTACTTCTGCCGGAGTGGCCCCGACACACAATTTTTATGTGTGTGCACTTTTTTTCTCTTATAACGGTCGCTATCTCTGGAAATTCAGGTAATAATAATAAAAGAAAAAAATCCTATCTATTAAAGATGTGATTAGTATTAGTTATTTGCATCTGATAATTACAAACGACAAATATTTAAAGACTTAAGGTGGATTATCACCCTTGTATAGCACATATTTTGAATATTTTATTATAAATCTTTATTAAAAGTTTTGAGAAGTGTACCTTAACCTGACAATAATATAGCTAGTGATAAATGTCATTCGATTTTTTCATGAAAATTTTGTTTTTAAATTTTTCAGGTATCGAAGCTTAAAAAAAAATTCAATAAATTACTTCAATATTTTTTAATTTAGATCAGATTTTCCATCTTTTAGGCTCATTCTTTACTTTGAACAAATTAATTGGGAGCCATTACTAGTAAAAAGTTACGTTGAACTTAGAATCGAAAATGGTCTAAAAGTTCTAGTCAATTGTGGGCAATGAATAGGGATGAATTTATTGTACAGTCAACAAAAGTGGTTTCACCATGAAATTAGTACTGCGAGTCAAACTGTTTCTCCATAATACAAGTAGGCGTGCTATTAAAATTAAGAAATGCTGGCAACAGTGTGTTATGTTGGCTGCAGCTATATTTGCTGCGTTCTGCACTCTACGCTCACAGCAGGCATCAAATAAACAGTATGCTGCGCTGCCGTTGTTGTTGTGTTGTTGTTTAAGGGTAAATATATTTGATTTGTTTCATGCACTTCTAGAGATCTGTTTATTACAAAGTAAGTTGAGATTAAGTAATTATGTTTTCCCCACTTTGATAATAGATTCGTAAATTTGTATTTTGTACAGTTCTGTTGTTGATTTTTGGAATGACTATTGTAAACAATACGCAAACCTTCAAAAATGTTATTGGATAAACTTATACAAACCTGTGAAAGGGACTGATATTCAAGCGGCGTGCAGTTTTATATCAGATTTTTGTAGTCTGTGGGTGCTTTTGGCGAGACTACAGCTACTTATGCCCACAGCATATTATTTTTGGATCTTAGTCAGTGCTGATCTGCTGAATAGAAAGTTAACGGGTACAATAACATATACTTAGATGCACACACAAGTTAATAAACACACTAAGGCGTTGAACGTCCCGATTTTGATACATTAAAATTTGTTTTTGCTCAGCTGTTGCCCTATTATCAGCACCATACCTTTCTCTCTAAATTTGAACCAGTGAAAATCCACTAGTTATCAGTGAATTTTTCACTATTTCAAAAGTTAAAAACATGTCACATGTAAATAGTGAATCATCACTTTGAAAAATAGTGAAATCATTTTCACTTTGAAAATTAGTGAAATTTTTCACTACGTCAATAGTGAAAACGCACTACAAAAGTGGTGAAAAATTCACTGTAAAACAGTGAAAAAAA
>JAPYYV010028530.1:2087-16116 GCA_030522625.1 Copidosoma aretas
CCGACCGCAGAACCCCCCGGTAAATATTATAATAGCGGGAACCCCGTGTACAGATCGTTTTTGAGCAAACGATCCCTGCAGCGTGTACATTACCTGGATGTACAATCAGAGCCGTATGATAAAAAACAAAAAATCCGAGCCACCAGTCGTCCGTATACACACCCACCCTCGCCCACCCCCTTGACCTGCTGCTGATCGAAAAACCAAAGCAAGCGTCAAAACCCTCTTTCCTCGATTCTCTCCTCCCGCTCCCCGCCCCACACGAACCCGAGCAACCGACACAACGGCTCCACTCCATTTTTTTCTTTCCGGCCCCCGAGAGCCAACAGCGCGAGAGCCGGCTCGTTCTCCCCCGCTCGACAACGAGAGAGAGCACCGCCCAAAGTAGTTTCCACACCGCGGAGGACCACCCCGCCGGCCTCTCCCCCGCTTCTCGCGATCGTGCGTGCGCTGTCCATCCCACCGTTGAATGGAGCGCCGTTGTATATGCACGGAGTACGCGCACGGCTGCCTGCCCTCGGCGAAGGTTGAAAACAAAAACGCGCGAAAAGTCTTGGGGTTGTGGATGAGTGTTTTTTTAAAATCAAATCGGCCGGGCTCGAGCTTTCGGGTGCGCAGGAGGTGCTTGCGGCGAGTGCTCCGCGGTCGCGAGATCGACCGGATATATTTTTCGGGACGCGTTCGATCGCTCGTCGCCGCGCTCCGCGTATCATTCATCGGCAGCGGTTGTTCTTTCTCTGGTGGGAGATTTTTCCTCTTGTCCCCGAGCGACGGCGCGGTCGGTTGGACGGATAAAGGTATGATGCACAGGTTACACCGCTACCCTTTGGTGCTGACGTGCACATACGTATCATGCGCAGCGTCGATTACGCAGCGCCTGCCACTGCAGGGGGGGGACGAGAAAATCGAGGAGGCGCTGGGCACAGAGGGGAACCGCAAGACTGCGCGACACGGTGGTCCGAGGGGCAAAATCAAGCCCCGGCCGCTCGATTCGCGGGGGACGAGGGACCCCCGTTGGCTCGCGATCCGAGCGAATAATGTCGTAAACACGCGACGACTCGGTGTGCGATCGAGCTGCTCTTTGCAAAACAGGAAAAACTCGAGGAAAAACTCGCTCACCCAGTCCTTCGACGATCTGTCCCTTCTTGGCCGGTATCAGGGGTATGGCCCCCGAGTTGCTCATCTCCGTCCGCTGTATCCGCCGCTCCTCTGTTCCTCTTCGTCGTCCGCCCTTCTTCTTTGTTGTATACACACGCGCGCGTGAATCAAACTTCAACCTCGCACTTGCACTCTCGCAGAACGATAGCGGGAGCAGCAGCAGCGGCTACGGCGAGAACACATCGGCTCGATGGTCATGTCACAGCGCGCTGCTGATTCCGATCTTTGGTGCGAGTAACGGTCGATCGTCGCACGACTAGAGCCGGTCACAACTGATGCAACAGGACGCCTGCGTGGCGGCAAAGGCGATCCGATGTGCACCGTCGCCCGATGCACCGGCGCGCGCATTTCACCGCGCAGCTCGAGAATATATACATGTATGTATGCATGGATATGAATAAGGGATGATGAGGGTCGGTGCTGGTCGCTCCGACTGTACAGGCAGTTGGCGGAGCATCGAAATTACCAATGTCCGATTCCGGGGGGTTGCTGCGAGTGCCTCGGGCGGTCCAATCGAACGGGCCGATTGGACGGAAGGCCCGTGAAATCTGTTAATCTTGATGGGGGGGGGGGGGGGGGGGGGGCCCCCCCGGGGGCGTTTTTTTTTTTCGCCCCTTTTCTCCCCCCCCCCCGCCCCTCCCCCCCCCTTTTTTTCCAAACCCCCCAAAGGTGGACGTCATGGTACTCTCTCGGGTGCAGGGTTCGCCCTTCGGGCTGTTTCACCCGAGTTGACGATATAGACGCGTTTTGATACAGATTTTGTCCGGTCACGAGGGCAAATATTATAATCCACTTTACAAACCATTTTCCGTACACGAGCGATTGTGATATACGAGTCTTTGGAGTCTTTGTTCTGTGGTGTGTACAATAAGCGTGTAGCATGAAACGGACATCAGGTGGCGGGAACTTTTTTCATATGGGAGCAACCAAAAGTGCGGTGCATCGAGGCTATACGCGTTGTAGGTGTCTCTGGTGCATGATATAAGCACAGGTATGTTCACATTGTGTTACTTTGTTCGACAACTGCCGTGCATTATTGCGTTACAGAGTCATATGCCGTCGAGCTGGCAAAGTTTGCAACCGAGCGTATATGTTTCAACAACTTTTTTAAAACAGCCTAGAGGAGTTTGTCCGTTGGAAAAAAGACGCGATTAATTGGAGAGCCGGGACTGGTGAAAATTAATGATGACACTTTTCGTGCCTCTTTTAACGTACGTGCGCTCTTTCGCCCACTCCTTTTTAAATATGTACACGTAGCTATAGGTATGTGCACACGTATATATACATATAATTTTTTTTCCATTCAAAGAGATCTGGTCCACGAGATCGTGCAATTTTAATTAATATTCCACTCGGGCGAGATTAAAATTATTCATTCGCGAGTTGCGGCCCGAAAAACATCCTCAATATTTGCTCTACATATTATGCGTGGTGAAAAAAAACAAAAAAAAAAAAAAAAACAATAAAGTAAAATCAATCGAGCGACGAATACGTTAACAGTGTGACCAAAGTGCCCGACGCTTGATTCATCATTGATACTCGTTAAAAATAGCGTCCCATCGAGCATTTAAATCATCGGATCTCTGATGAAATGTCCGTGCATTAATAATAACAAGAGCCGCAGCGGCGTGCATTACTCGATAAGGAGCGACGAGGTTGCAAACACTTTCGATTAATCATGGGAGCGCACGCGTATATTCGTAAAACTTGCGAGCGATGGTGTTAACCTTTTTACTTGGAAGAAGAAAAAAAGATTAATTTCGACCGGTGCTCCTCTCACGCCTATTTTAGCGACTCGCCTCGCGAACCAAAAAAAACCCTATACCTTTTTCAAATACGCAAAGACGAGTACACGCCGACCACGCGCACCGACCATTATTCCGCTCGCCGATATCCCGAAAGACGGAGAAAGAAAAAAAAAGAAAAAACCCAGAGATGAAAGGAAAGAAAAACAATGGGGGAGAGAAGAGGAAGAAGCAGTATAGGTGTACAATGCAACAAGGCGCGCGAAACGAGCCGGTGTGCACAAAAGAAGGCTGTGCAGGTTGCAGCAGCGAACGACAAAAGGAGGGTACGTATATGTATACACACCTATACAGACGTACGGAGAGGAGGGACGCGCGCGAGTCTTTTCGACAGTGCATTGACAGAACGAGAAGAGGAGGATGAGCCAGTGGAGGAGGTGGGGGGAAAAACAGAGCCTCGTCGTATCTTCAGGCTACACTCGTATATACATACACACCCTTTTATACACGTGCGCGGCTCGCATTATATTTCGCGGATGGTAGCGCGCGCGCGTCCGGCTCCGCTAGATTTACTTACACCTGCAACTGTGATGATACGCGCCCCCCCCCCCCTTGATTCTCGAGCCGCGCGGGGTGCCTAATGGGGGCTACATTCGTACGGGCCAAGTGCTCCGTGCGCACTGTACAGGTATAACTCGGTTCAGCGGACGGACTCGTCTGAATCGACCGACAAAATGCGAAGGAGGGGAAAAAAGAAAGAAAAACAATTCAGGGGACCGGGAACAATTTGTGACGACGTCGCACCGTAGTGGGATCCCAAAACGTAACGCGACTCTCGCGATATATACGGCCGAGACGGGGTCGATTAACACGGGCCTTATTATGGGGACGAGTCTGTTTTTATTTTTTTTACGCCTACAACGATCGTGCTATACGGTAAAAGCCTGCAAATAACATATTTTTGTTGGGACAACGTAACCTTGGATATTTTGTTTTCCATCTCAATCGTTACTCGAGGCTCGAAGCCTTACTTCAAAAGGGCAAAACGCACATTCAACCTGTACAAATATCTCCCGCTGTTGCCTATGTAGGCGTAAAAAAAAATAAAAACAGACGCATCCCCATAAAGGCCTGTGTTAGTTGACCCCGTCTCGGCTCTACATATCCCGAGAGTCACGGGACGTTTTGGGATCCCAGTACACTGCGGATACATCAATCCATTTCGAGGATCTCGAACGCGACACAGTCACCCGCGACCATGGGTACGCAACCACACGGGACGGAGCGAACGGCCGTATACTCCAGGTACTTACTATTACATGTGCTCAGTCACTTTCCTCGCGCACAATAAACAACACGCACTCGCGCGCGTCGACCGAACAAACAGTGGCGGCGCGAGACATGTTTAAAAAAAGCCACAGAGTCCGTGCGTATTATCATCACGACCACTCACGGCCGCTCGAATCATCATCATCATCACCACCGGCGCTGTATTACAAGTACGATGAACGCTCTGAACGGGCAACGAAAAATCATCCGCACCCGCGAACGGCAAGTATCGAGAAACGCGACGAAGTAACACACAACCGGCGAGCGATCTCCCTCGCGCGCTGCTGCAGCCGAGCCGGGCAAGTGGTTTCGGTCGGTCTGGCGGCAGCCGAGCCAACGGAGAGCGGAGCCGCGTCGCGGCCTACCTAACGTATATATATATATATACGTGTGTGTATGCACGGTACAGGCATACAGGCGGATAGGTACAGTACCTGCCGCCCACACGCAGCCAAGCGGGCGTATGGCGCGCGCCCCTACCTCCTATACCTCCCCCTTTATTCCTCCGTGCTCCGTGTTCCGCACCTGGCCGCCGCTGCCGTCGCGAGCGCCGGTCGTACGGGTGCATACATCCCAACGGAGACACGGTGGGGGAGTTTTGTACTTCACCTGCAACGTACTCCTCGCGATCCCCATTCCTGCTCCGACGACTCTGCGAGCTGCGTATAGGAGCGGGGGGCGGAGGGGGAGACACAGAGGGTGCAATGATATACACCTAATTACCACACATACGCACGCCTACACCCTCGGCCGAGCGCGTCTTTTGCACGGGGGGGGGATCGTTGACGCTCGCCTACTGCCAGAGTGACGTGCGAGGGTGGGGGGTGATGAACAGCGGTCGGTTCGTGGCGTCCCTATACTCGTCGAGTGTTTTGTCTCTGTACGTGTAATATATACATACAGGCGTATTGCGTGTATAATACATATAGGTGCGGGCTCACGCACGGGGGGTCCGCAAAGAGGAGAGAGCACATGCAGGGAGGCATCGATCAGCAGCGGCGCCTTGAACCGCGATTGAAAAGCGCGCGCGCGTGTGTGTGGGCGTACGAGCGTTGCGGTACATGGACGCGGCGGCTAATTTTAAACGCGCGCGCTTTTTCGTGCTCGCTAAATTGAGATCGCTGGAGAGAGGATGGGGGGGGGGGGGGGGGGGAGCTTGCGTGGGCGGGGGTTTATTCGAGGGGGGCGGCTTTTGACGGGGGGGGGGGGGGGGGGGGGGGGGGGGGGGGGGGGGGGGGATGAGCTTGCGTGCGCGGGTGTTTATTCGAGGGGTGCTGCTTTTGACGGAGGCTCTTCTTGCATGCATGCGCCGAATGGTTGTGTTTATATATTCACCGATAATGCGGCACAGAGTGTTTTCTCAACCGCGCCATTGATGCTTCTTTGTTTTGTACCTGTGATTGATCATCCCCGCTTATTTATTGACGGTTCGGGTCACGGATATATCGGACTATACATACGCAATGTACATCGGGTGTGATCGAAAATACGGTCCCGTCGGCCGCGGCGATGGCAAGGACGAGCTCCTAATTTGGGCCGCACCCCCCCCCCCCCCCCCCCCGGCCTCTCCGCGCCCCCTCCCCAAACCCCGCCCCCCCGGGGGGCCATTTCCTCCCCCTCCCCCCCCCCCTCCCCCCTGTTTTGCTGAGCGTTTTTCAATTAAGGTTGGCCCAAAATTCAGAGTCATCTGTTTTCTCACTCATTTGCTCCATATATAATTATACATCACCCAGCTGAGGAACATCGCTCCGAGCCATATGTCCGTATATATATTTATGTGACCCTAACTGTGTTCCCTCTTGACGCATCGAGCGTGCGAGTGTATTGGATGCGAGGGTGGGGTAGTTCAGTCGTGATCGTGGGATTTCAGCGGCTCCATCGTCGCGCGCGGCAAGCGAAGAATCGGGTGTAGTTGGCCGATTGTTTATCATTCGATGCAAAGGAGCTGCGAGAAAAACTTTTGTAACTACGCTTGTCAGGTTATACGCTTGCGCATAAAATACGATTCGATCATTTACGCGCACTCAACGCGATTCGCGAGATTATTTGATTTTTTTTTCCTATTTTCTTGTGTCGATCGCTCGATTACATCTCATGCAGAAGTTGCAGGATGAAATAAAACAAAGCATACGGTTTAAATTTGCGGTGAAAGTTGTTTGTGACAGTAATCACGATGTGCCTGCATGAAAGTTTTCAACCAAAGAGGAAACCGACAACTTTTTAACAACGGAAGCGCGTGATTACTATTTTGTCTCTTTTATTGCTCAAACTCTGACACGTAACATTGTGCTGCGGCTACCAACTCGTATGACTCATATCCTGGTGTTATTTTTAGACACCAGTAGTTGGTCTCGTCGTTATATGGATTCGATCAATCCGACCAAGGCTTGGACCATAACATCAAATCGCATCTGCAAACGTATACAGGTGTACCAGCTATCGACGCATTTCCCAAATCTCAAGAGTATGATCAACCTCGTCGAACTCACGCACATAATATAGATGTACAATAATAAAATCCACACGTGCGCTGTATTTTTAATTTACGTTCCTGGTCGTATGCATGCAGAAAAACAATACAATTGAACGGGGAGAGTGAAGAAGCGCTGCACCCATTTTTTTTGCCTCCCTCAAAACGACGACGACCCAACCATTATATCACGGCAATTCGCGTCCGGCTCCTCTTCTGTTTTTGTCGTAGCCAGCAGCGGCAGCGAAGCAGTTGGAATCGACTGGCATCCGCCAAAGACTCTCTCTCTCTCTCTCTCTATCGCTCTCCGTAGTGGGGTCGTATGCACTTGTAGTCGGCAGTAAGGGGATGAGCTGCTGTACATGCACCACCTCCACCAGCGATACTAACGAGAGCAATCTCGCCGCTCGGAAAATAGGTTACGAGGATCCGTTCGACACTTTTAGCAGCGGAAAGTCTCTTTCCACTATGTACATACTATGTGTGTGGACCTACCGTCATCGTTATTTGAGTGTCAAGACCGATCGAGTCGCGAGAGAGGCCACCCATCTACAGACTAAACAGTATACCATCGCGTTGCTGGATACAATTGTTTGTTTGGCGCTCGCGCGCGCGTGTCGATGAGCGCCTGCTTTTGTTGAATTTTCCCGGTGGAGGGGCTCATCGTCGAGCCCATTTATACATCATCGCTCCATCTCTCTCCGTACAAACAAATACGCGCGGAACGGCAGAGCTTTCACTTCACATCTCCATCTTCAGCCGAGTCGGCGATTTAACAATATGTTTGCGGCCCGCCCGTATGCACAGCCGTGTTTGCAGCGCTGAGCGATCAATATGCCCAATACAACTGCGCTGCAAACGTTTTCACGAACGACGCGTCGCCGATGCGATACGCGGGGGAGATTATATCGGGATGAACCGCGGAGCGCGCTCTTCGCCCGCAAGGGTCTCTTGCTATTTTCCCTATTATTGCGCCCCTCCTAAAGAAAGCAAGTGATAGAGACGAAGGGGGCGCGATGATGAAATTTGCACTTCCTCGGTGTGCAAACTGGGCGCGTCTTGGGACGGAGGAGAGAAAAAGCCCCCGCTTCTCCCATCGGGATTACCTGCGTGCATACATTACCAGGAAAAGAAAGAGAACGGAGAACAAAATTAAGCTCCTCCAATATCGAGGAGAGCGCGCGCGCGTACCATTAACGTGCATATAACATTCGCGTGGGAGTAATATACGTCGGTGAGCTCGAGCGAACAAAAAACAACATAGGCCCCGGGCGTTTCACGAGCACGAGGGAGAATTGCGCGTTGATACACCCCCCCCCCCCCTTCTCTCCCCCGACCCCTCAACCGGGGATAAAACCTGGATCGCGTATTTATACTCTGGCTGCTGCGGGTATATACGTATGGATCTCCGCCGCGAAACGAGGCCCGGGCGAATCATCCGTATATATGTATATATATATATGTACCGACGAGACGCGGGCTTTTCCTCCTGCAGGAGTAAGTGGGGCCCGTTGAGACATCGAGGGCGTTGGGTTACCGTGCGTCGTTGGAGAAGATTCGCGCGCACAGTCTTTGTACGACGGAACACAATGGTATCAATACGAAACATACATTCGCGAGGGAGAATATTATTTCTATTTTACGTGCATACGAGGATCGCGCATTGTGCGTCAAAAAGGCCAAGGGTGTGTACATTGGTGTTCCATCGGGCGCGAAACGAAAAATCGATGGATCGCTGTGGACGAGCGGGGACACGCGCGCGCTATTACTCCACGAGCTCCTGGAATATCTCCGCGGGAACGGGGGAGGGAGGACGAGGCGGGGCGCTCCGCTGCAGCGTCGAAGGTTGCATCCGCGGCTGTCTAAATCCTATCGCGGAGCTGTACGTGTACACGTATAACGGGCTGCGCGTGAAAAGAGGAGCAGGTTGGAGGAGTGCGCCCGAGTCGAGAAATATTGCACATTATGCGGATTTATCGCCCCGGCGCGGAGGGGGGCGGGGGGGCGAAAGTATTACACAGTATCGGAGGGACGAAATGGACGTATTGCCGGTACGATGTATGGAGCTAGTCGGAGAGGAAGCACGGTGCGGCTTGAGGCATTTCCCTGCTTCCTGTTTTTCCGAATCATCGGAGGCCCGAGAGATCTCGAAACAAATCTCTACCGCTGTTGTTGTTCTCCTCCGTGAAATATGTGCACCGGCGGTGGTGCTTTCGAAAGACCGTCGCGGAGTGTGTTTATACGAAGAAGATGCACAGAAGAGCAGCCGGGTTATATGTATTATGCGTGCCTCCTTTCTCCCTCCTTCAGCGCGCTCGTTTAATTCGACGATCGAGACGCCCACCCCGGCTCTCGGCTCTTCCGCGCGACTGCGTGCATAGGCGAGCGGAAATTCATTTTCATACATCCGGAAAATGATGGAGCAGCGCCGGCTACGACGACGACGACGACGGGATGCGCGTCATTTTGGAATCCGAATTTTCTCCGGTCCGTCGCGAAATGAGGCTGATGCTGTTGCTGAGCGTTACCGAGATAGAGAAAAAGGAGTGGGCTGGTGGCTTTTCGCGAGCAGCTCCGGTATATTGTGTGCTGAGGTGTGAATCGTGAGTCATTGATTCATGGGCGTTCACGGTTTTTAGAAGTGTTTTAAACAAGAGATGTCGGATTATAAGTTTTTTATTGGGTGTTCGGGTGGATGCGTGGTTTTCGGACATTTTTATAAGCTGCCTTTCTGGCCGTTGGGCTGCACAACTGCTACTTTGAAAAAGGGCATTGTACTTTCGCCAGAGCAATTAATCACGATGGTCGTTTGGTTTTTACATACGTGCCAAAGGATTCACGATTGATAGAATTTTTAGAGAGGAAGCAATTTTTTAAACACGAAAATGGCGTGACTTTGATTTTCAAAAATCTGTTTTTTTCCATGGAATAGGCGGGCTTTTCATTCATGTCTTTAAATCCACAAATTCGAATTGTTATTTTTTTTATTACTCAAAATGACTCAATCTTTTTAAGAACAATTTGGCTGGTTTTTTTAGTACTATGCGCGTGCACAAAAACTCAAAATAGAGTCACGACTGATCATTTTTTATTTTATTTATTTATTTTTTAAGTCATTATACGCAGGCTAGAATATGCCTCAGATATTCTTAACAGACGTGAACATGACAGAGACTATGAAGATTTGAAAAACCCTGCGTACCCCGAGTTACACGCCTGTCTCTCTACCATCTGACACAACTATCTTTCCGAGAATGGATACAAAATTTTTGCACAAGAAGTAATTTTCAAAAGTGTATTAAGCAACAAGAGAACTGGATTTGATAAATATTAAAAATACATTTTACTTTCGGTACAAAATATAGGAACAAATGTGTCTTATTAACAAAAACTTGGAATTTCTTGTTATAAAATGTGTTCTTGTTTATTTTAATCGTGAATTTTATTTTTACGTATCCCTTGTAGTAGATAGACATGTACCACGAATTCTAAAAAAAAAAAAAAAGAAAACTGAGTCCCAAAACCTCAGAGCACTGGCAAAGTTTTCGAAAATCGTAGCGTTGCGGGATAAAACTCAACCAGGTGGAAAATTCCGAGGGCAAATAAAGGACACGCTTAATCTAGTTCCGCGACATCGTTTCTCCCGTCGTTGACGATGAGGAAATTCCAACTATACAGCAGAAGCTCGACTCCTCGCGCTCTCAATTCCTTCATGCGCGCGTCAAGCGCAATCGCGAATTCCCGAAGCGGCGCAAAGTTTTGGTGAATAGTCGAGTCGGCCGCAATGGGAATGTCTTCGTTCAATCCGAGCGATCTAATTGTTTTTATTTATCTGGCTATACAGCCTATAGAACTAGAGTAGGAGCGTCAATTCCATTGGGGATGTGCTAAAGTTCGCTGGTAGTTGGTTCTTCGCACAACCGACTGTTCGCACTGTATACTTCACGTTAATTATGTCAAACACTTTGATTTTCCACTCGAAGCCGACGACTTACCAGCCGAAACAAATTATCCACACGGCATCAACGTATGTTGTGCATTTGGCGGGACAAGAAGAACGTGCTTTTGCATGAACCAATACTCGAATACTATTACAAAGGCGGACAGTCAATTTTGAGCTCAGCCGAGGGATGGACCACATTGTCTGGTCACTCTTCCGACGTGGAATTCAACACTTACAAACGCAGTTGTGAAAGCAAAGTCGTCAGACCAAAAGGCTTTTGCGCATCCTGCAAAATATAGAATCTCCCGACGCAATAGAATCACACTCCCCGCATCTTTGTTTCCAAGCTCAGCACTGTCGAACGAGTTTCCCCGGCTCGGCTCGATTTCCGATGCACGCGTTTTGTTCCGAAACAACAACGACTCCCCTGCAAAATCGACCGAACGCGTCGCCGCAAAAAGTGCCAAGGGGAGGGAGGGGGATCTCCCGACAAACGCCAACGCGCGGCCTTTCGCGTCCCGAATCGATCCCCGAATACATCGGGCGAATCAACGCTCCTCCGACTGCCGATCGCACCCCGGGGGTCCGGGAATCTCATGATCCATCCCAGCCTTTTGCGCGCACAGTCGGGGGGGGGAAATGAATTTTGCCGGGCGGCCGCGCCGATTTCGATGAACACATTCGCCAGGGCCACCGGCGAAAGAAATCGCCCCCCGGCGATTGCAGGAAGAACCGAGCCTCCCGCCATCGACGCTCACACGGAGCCTCAAGGGCGGCAGGCGCGCGCAAGGGGAGCCGCTCGCCGTTCGGTCGGACGCGCCCGTGGCTCATTTCTGTTCGAGATTTTAGGGGGGGGGGGCCAGTTAACGATCGAGGTCCGCGCTTGTGAATAAACTGCCGCCGGCTGGCGTGTAGGCTCGTCGTCGTCGCGTGGAGTTCAGGGCCTCGCGGCGGGTCGGGACGCCGGTGGATCCGCGGGCTCCTGGAAAACCGAGGAGCGTTTTCGAGCGTGGGCGCGTGATCGACGACCGCGGCGACGACGAGCTGATTTATTTACGCGGCTCCGCGCCGTCTCGGTGGCTTTCGGCCTTGAGCACCATTTTGCGATTCGCAGATGGGATTGTTGCTTCGGCGGAACGTTATTCAAGTTCAATCGATGCACGGACGCCGGGGGGTCGTTCGAAGCTCGGGTGGTGTACGTGTGTTCGACCTCGCTTTTGTTTTCGAAACTATTTTCGAGGATCCCGGTTCGGGAGTTACGACTGTGCCGCGGGGAGTCGAATAGTGGTGGATTTTGTTCGTTTCGATTTTTCGACCCTTTTTTTCACCCCTCTTTCTATCGTTCTACTTTAACGTGTATTTAGTTTCGAGAGCTAGACGTGATGTGCAAAACTCTGGTTACATGCAGCATTAGGGTGGCAATGGAACAAGCGCCTATTCCAGTATTCATTAGCGTACGGTATTCTCACCTCAAAGTGTATGATTATCGATTCACGAAGGTATCGATGATTTATACCAAAATTGCTTCCGACGATAAACCGAATCACCGAAAATAAAAGAAAAAAGGCAAAGTTTTCTCGTCACGCGAGCGCCGCGATCGATCAATCTTTGTTTCAAGACGGAAAAACCGCACGCCCGAAAAATAGTCCAACGTAAATCCAGATCGATAAACAACCCTCGGCGAGCGGCCACCTCTATAGAATTCACCGAATGCGTTCATGGCCGCATCAACTGCAGTCTTGGGACTATTTGAATTGATACAAGGTATCATTGTTCATTCGGGCACTTGGACTACATATCTCCCGTACTACAAAATCAAATTTTGGACGCAGACATCTCCGACGCGGTATACCGGGACTCCAGAAAATTGCAAGTACCGACGGATAGAATCTCGATGAACTCGCAATACACAGCAATAAAGTGACTTTCATCACGAACCACTTGGAATCACGGAGAAAATAAACGGCGTGTTTTTAATTTCCGCTCGGCTGGGGCGCGCGCGAACCCAGAAACAGAGAGAGAGAGAGAGAGAATAAGGGAAGGAAGTCGAAAGCAGGACGATAAAACGTGGCCGCCCGCGCCCCGAAACAGATCGATAAGGTCAGACGCGTGCAGCAACGGTAGCGCACGGCGTACGCCGTTTTGCAAAGCAGAGCGCTGCTGATGGCGTATACGAGTACTGTTGAGGGGGGAAAAAGAACAAAACAAAAAATCATCGTTCACCGCTCGTTCACGAGCAAGGTCGCGACTGTGCGAGGCAATTTTTCCATTCCCCGCGTGCAGCGATGCGTTATCGTCTCCTCGTCTGCAAAGGTAAAACGACCGAGAGGCGCACAGGACGTTACGGCCGTCGTCGCCGACGTGACCTTGACATCTGCACCCGTTATTTTTTCCCGATTGCCAGGTCGATGCCAGTGAAATCGCCTCGTTTTTTACGATTACAACTCTGAGAAAATCATCTCACCCCTTTCCCAACTGTATCATGAATGTCCATCGAGTTTAGAACCTTGAAATCGTTCTCGAGTTAAAAATAAAGCGACAATTTTTACTCTGTCCCTCTGTAATTTAAATTTTTTTTACTTCGTTCTTATTAATTATGCATGAGACAGGGCGTAGTGTGCGACGTTTAAATTATAGACTACCTTGGCTCGCAACGTTACCTTGGTACAATTGTTAGGACATATCGTCAAGTTAACTAATTTAATATATTATAATTATACTATATTGCAGTGCACCCTTTGTGAAGAGGAGCCATGGCTTGGAACGGTATGTTGTACAATTTCTAAAATACATACAACCGCTTGTTAGCGAGAACAACAGAATAGTTTAATTATTGAAACGACAGCCATCACTCGCGTCCTTAATCCACATTGAGAAGCATATTGTACGTTTATGCTCTATAACTGTATACCAAAAAGAATGGGGTTAGTGCTGCATATGGTAATGAAACAGTACAGCAGCTACATGAATATTAACCCAGTATAATCATTTCGGTAACGATACACTATCACATCGATTATGGCTGGCAACGTTGGCCAGAACTTATGCGCCAATATCAGGTCACATTAGCATTATTTAATAAACACATACTCGATAGCCCTTAGATTACACGCACAATGTTAAATACTTGGAACAACCTCTCATGAGGTAAAAAATTTGTTTTCCCCCCAAAATAAACGATCGACATTCAAATTGTCCATTTAATGTATTCAAAGTGCTGGAGTCCACATCAGTCTCTGTTGTGAAAACACCAAAACAAAAACCAACCCAATCAAAACAACGAACAACAAAAAAAAAAAAAAAAAAAAAAAAAAAAAAAAATAGAAACGAATGAAAATAAAGGCGCGAGAGAAGGGGGGAGAGAAGGAGCGAGCTGAGAACTGC